>QBDW01001482.1:0-10894 GCA_003261595.1 Maconellicoccus hirsutus
GAAGAACTGAAACAAATTATTAATCTTCTACCAAGTAATTATATCTCATTTCGAGACGTCTTAGCGTACGTGAATATTAAATATGATCGTTTTCTTGTACTCAGAACGCAGACAAACGATGATGTTTAGCGCAACAACTACCGAAAAAACCGAAGCTTTGACGAAGCTTGCGTTAAAAAAAGAACCAATTTATATCGGAGTTGACGATACGAAAGATAACGCTACTGTTGAAGGATTAGAACAAGGCATGATTCGATTAGATGTCGTTATTTTTCTCGAAAATTAACCCTCGTTATTTTATAGGTTACGTCGTATGCCCATCGGAGAAAAGATTCTTATTATTGAATACATTTTTGAGGAAACATCGTAACATGAAAGTCATGGTGTTCTTTAGCTCGTGTATGTCGGTGAAATTCCATTATGAAATTCTCAATTATATCGACATGCCGGTCATGTGTATCCACGTACGTGTAAATTTTCGAAATTGCATTATTTTCACCTCTTACTAAACATATTCCTATTCCATAGGGAAGACAAAAGCAACTCAAACGTACGACAACTTTTTTTCAATTTTGTAACGCCGAAAAGGGTATATTGCTTTGTACAGACGTAGCAGCCAGAGGATTAGATATTCCATTAGTAGATTGGATCGTCCAATTCGATCCTCCCGATGATCCCAAAGTAAGTCACACAATAACCCTTCCCCTATATCCTCGACTAATACCTCGTCATTAGGAATACATCCATCGAGTCGGACGTACAGCCCGTGGAGAAAACGCTAGAGGCCACGCGTTATTAATTCTACGACCCGAAGAACTAGGATTTTTACGCTACCTCAAGCAATCCAAGATACCTTTGAACGAGTACGACATATCTTGGAATAAAGTATCCGACGTCCAAGTTCAAGTACGTCTTCATCTCGCACTCTTCGATTATCATCTGAAATTCTCACCCCTTCGTTTACGTTACAGTTACAACAGCTCATCTCGCAAAACTACTTCCTCAGACTGTCCGCCACCGAAGCGTATAAATCGTACTTGAGGGCTTATGACGCGCATCATATGAAGGATATCTTCAACGTCGAAACCATAGATTTAGTCAAGGCGTCGAATTCGTTCGGCTTTATCGTTCCTCCACGGGTCGATTTAGGCGTTTCTTCGAGTAAACAGAACCGGCCGCGGAAAAGAAAAGCCGGCGGTGGATTAGGATATTTTAACGATATGAATAAAAAACCTAAAATTAATAAGCAAATTATGTATAAACAACCGAAAAAAAATACAAGATGATCGACTTCCTAGAATTCTATCGATTTAAATATTTCATCTTTCTGTAGTTTTGTTCATTCAACGGTATTGATATTTGCGTTAATCACAATCGACATACTGATTACTAAGAATTTAGAAAATAATGCACTTTCGTTGTCGTTCGTTTGAAACGTGAACCAAAAAATTTCGTTATTGTTTATAGTTTTTTTTGTTTTTGTTTCCATTCGTTCACGCTAACGAAAACTGAATAACTCTTGATGGAACAATGGCAAATACGGATACAACGTGTTTTTCATTGTAAACAGTACTTTTGTTGGTAAATATCGAAAAACGATGTTCCCTCGGAATAATCCATATACCAAAACCGATGAATTACATTCCAGTGAATCATTATCGGAGGTATTTCGTGGGTTATAGTTATACGTGATCGATTACTCGCTGCTAACGTCATTAAACGATAATGTTCTTTTACGGCATCGTGTCCGCTACAATTTTCCTCTTCACGATCGAAGGACGGTATTGCTGGAAATTCGATCATCTGGATTTAGACGAGGATAACATATCGTTATCGAGAATCGTTGTCCATAATGTGCGAGCTTTTATTGCTATCCCAAGGGTACACGATGACCAGTCGGTTACCTTGGTAGAGGTTCCATGGCCGGAGAATTCGTTGCTATTCAGTTCCAGACCTTTTCCGAGCTTTCAATCGCAGGTTAGTAAATCAACTACTCGATAAAGTTGAGATGAATGAGAAGATGACATATTTTTAAAATTGATTAACCGAAAAATTATCCATTAAGATGACAGTTTCTTATGGAAACTAATCAATTATCTTGAATGTTTGCGCATGCGCACAACTTGATTATTTAGCGGCGCTTTTTCGATGTCTTCTTGTCTTCCATCGCAAGTTTTTTCCTTCCAAGTATCGTAAAGAATAATTCGCTAATTACAATTACATCGTTCACTCGAGTTTCTTGTATAGTTACAATCAGTTTCACATTATCTAACCACCTACTTACGTGTAATTTCCGATTCCAGGAACTAGAAGACTGCGCAAAGTTACAATCAGCCGTTACTCTAGATACAGATTCTAAAGGTCGTTTGTACGTATTGGATCAAGGCTGGAAAGATATCTGTCCGCCTAAAATAATCGTTTACGACTTACGTATCAATAAACAGGTAATAAATTCGAACAGCTTCGGGGCATTCAATGATCACGTTTCCAAATTCCAAAATTAACGCGATATTACAAAATCAACGCCGCATGCTTTCTTCGCAGCTATTGCAAAAGGAATTACAAAACGTACCCGTTGATAATTTATCTTCGTTAACCGTCGACGTAAATCCATCCAACGGTGATATCAAAGTGATCCTAGGCGACGCCGGTCATACATCTCTGCTCGTGTACAATTTCAAACAGCATATTTGGTGGAGACTCGTATTAAACAAAGACAACAACCGCAACAATGACCAATCGTCCGACGACTATTTTATGAAAATCGGCGAAAAACAGTCGCTATCTTTGAATCAGTTATCGGTATCGAAAAGATCGTCGACGTTGTATGCTACATCGTCCAATTCCGTTGAAATGTTTACCATAGATTTGAACGAATTACGACGACTAGAAGAACCTTTGAAATTATACTGTAACGTGAGTAAAGCTTTCTCGTCGGTTTTTCATCTTATCTTCTTATCACCAAATACTCGTCGTACTAACGAACTGTTTTCTTGTTCCATTCCAAATACAGTGGTACGATTACAACGGCACCGATATATCGTTTCGATATATCGGAAATAAATTCGGTAAATCCAAAGCCATGTTTGTAGATTCGAGACAAGATATGTATTATTTTTACCAGCGTGATTACGCCGTTATAAGATGGAATACGAATACGGACTTCGTCGACGAAAATATGCAAGTCGTCTTACAAAATTACATGTTGCTACCTCACGTTACGCAGATATTCTCCGATTCCTTTCGCCAGCTTTGGATATTGAATTCAAAAAGGAACGATAATTTATCGTATACGGTTAAATTAAAAACATAAGTACGTTAGATCTGATAAGTTACGTAATCGAATACAAGTGCATTTCATTTTTATACGTATTTTTCAACGTACGAGCCAAACGTGCGCGTAAATCAAACAATTTATTTACGTGTCGCTAAGTATCTCAAGGGAACCGAGCTGTAATCAAGGGATAATTAGCCGATACACCGAGCAGAATCGCCTCTTTGTTCCCATCGATTCATCGCACACCTTCACCCGAGACGATTACACTTTGCTAGGAAATCGTAAATCGTCGATATAGCCGGCACCGTCGAGCACACGCCAAAGGGCGCAATCCACGATGACATCATAACGACTCGTCGTTCGATCCAGACCACCGGAAACAAAGCCTCAACGCGCCTCGTACGATACCCGAGCTTCAGCCGAGTATCGTGCAAAATCCCATCGCACGTGGTACACAACCGAACCGTATCGTTGAAACGTCGCCCGAGACCGGTCAATTTTCAGAAATACCCGTCGTATAAAAACATCAGGCATAAAATCGACGACGAAAGCCAAGCCGAAAGACCGACGGTGAATCGTGCCAAAACTGAGCTCATCCGTTTACCATCCTATTCCAACGTGAATTCCACCATACCCAAGACCATCGTCAGCGACAAACCCCGTCGTAGGATCGAACCGCGTAAAAAACGCCTCCGAAATCGAGCACAACCGGAGCTATCGTCCACATCGAGCGTAGCCATCGAACGCCATCAAATCGAACCCGACGAAGAATCGCTACAACAAACCGAACCTCAGCAAAATGATCCACCTCACATTGTCGAAATCCCCGCACCACCTACCATCGTACAAAACACCATCTCGGTCGATACCCAAAATGCGCTCAAGACCAAGCGTAAAAAACGCAAGAAACGTCTTTTCTCCGTATCGAGCCTCCAACGTAAGCGCATTCGTCTGGTTTTTATCGCCGGTTCCAAACTTCTAACTATTCCGTTTCCCTTTCTAAGGTAATTAATAAAAGCAATCTCGTTGATCTAGATCCACAGACATTGATCTTGTTGCCGCGTATTCCGCGTTCTTCTCTACACGTCGATGCCTTTTCGTCACCCTACGTACTTTCTAACGTCGATTACGACGACGCGTCGTCCTAATGAGCTACTATACCATCAACAGGCGCGGCCGCACAAATACGTAAAATTCGTCGTTAAAACGTATAAAACTAAATCCGCTACTCGTAAATAAAATCATTACACATCCGCACGGTTCTAATCACGCTTTCAAAGGCGTTAAGGTGAAATGAGCATTGGCAATGGTATTTGAAGCCGGTCACGTAAGTGCCACTACGCCAGAATTGGCTTAATTCGCAAACCATTATGTAATTTATCCGTCGTATTCGTATTAAGTGATTTGTAGAACGAAGTCCAGATGCAATGAGTCTGGTAATACGTCTGCCACGCCTTTTAGGCTCGTGGCTACAAAGATATAATTATCATACCGAGTATAGACAGCAGACACGTAATATGGGTTGCATTTCGCATAAGCCACAGGGTTAAGGTTACCGTCTAATGTAGCATATCCGTTCACAAGATCAGGCTCCGGAATCGACGTACAAAACGATTTTCCTCCACTGACAAAAAGTCGCCATCGCGAAGATACTCGATTACCTGTGTCGTAAGCCGCGATGATATATAAATATTGGAATATAGGTCAACGATGATAGGATCAATGTCGAAGATACGCATTTCGTCAGATTAAAATTCACAATACAAGTTTCCACGTGACAGAGATTGAATACACAATCACTCAAAAGTAAAAAAAAAAAATCGCAAGAAAATGCGGAGAGATCGAGATCGAATATATAATTTATATATAAACGAAAGAGTACGGTTACTTCGCGTAATTAAATCAAACGATCGTATTTTTATGTCTTTCAATTCGCAGCTAATAAGTTTCGTAACTTCGCGTATTTCAGCCGAAACAATGAGTACAATCGGTCAAATCCATAATTAACAATTCAATCGAACTAAATCGTCGAGTTATTGAAAACACAATTTTTCAAGAATAAAAATAAAATTTACGATTCGTATTTTCGAAAGGATTTAAAAATAAACCCATAATTATACGAGATAGTAGCACCGAAGTACGAATTTTAACGTTAAAATAAAATTTTTGCATCATACCAGCTGTTCAGTTGACTCTAGCTTTTAACCAACTCGCGGGGAATTTTCGTTATTGCAAGTTGGTAGCATTTTGTTGATAAGAACTTGCAAGAGCAATGTCGACTGAACGAAAAACTTCTTCGATTTTTTTGAAGTCTAAAAACTCGATTTCCTTAAAAAGCAAAACAATGCAAAAAATAACGCACCAAAGTCAACTTTTTAGACATCAAAAAAATCGCAAAATAATCTTGAAATTATTTCGAACAAAAAACGTTACACGACCCATCATCCAAAAATCAGTACATTTTGAGAAAAAAATTATTTGAATGACGAGTTTTAGCGCGCGCGCATAATCGGTACTTCCCACTGTGCTGTAGCGTCTCCTTTACTGTTACGCGCGTTGCTGCGTTAGGCATGTCACAACAGAGCACAGATCCAACACGGAGCCGCGCGCAACGGTGAACAAGGCGCTACCGCGTAGTGGGAAGTTTCACCCAACGCGCGCGCGTGGTTTTTGCAATTTTTGACCACGGCCCCGGGGAGGCAAAATTCTGAAAAAAATATATGACATTTAGAGGTCAAAAACACATCGAAAAAATGAGGTTTGAAAATTTTGCCGAGTGATACAGACACTTACAAAAAATAAATGAAGTCGAAAACGCCCGTTTGGAGGAGAAAAAATTGGAGTGGGGGTTGTTGATTTTTTCATGGAAGGCCATTGTGAGGGTCTACCATGTACTAAAATTTCAATTAATTCCGTACACTGTAATTTGAAAAAAAAATTCCTATCTAATTTTCGAAAACGGGGGAGAGGGGAAGCTGAAATTTTGGTCATGAACGTTTCTCGATGGTATCCACCTAATACCCAAATATCATCAAAACCTGGATCCTGAGGCAGATCGCTTATGCTTATCTGCCGCTATAGCCTTTCCCCATTTTTGGCATCTACAACGAAATGACTCAGTTGGGGCGTTTATGTGAAGCTTGGGGCGATTTGAGAAAAAAATTTTTGAAACAAAAGTTGTTGTAAATTAAACGAGGAACATTTTTTGTCAGAACTATTTTTTCGTATTTCTTCACATTTCGCCGTAATTTCACCATATCGCAAAAAATACCTCAAAACGGACGAAATTTTCTTAATTTTATTCGAATATTTTGAAATTTCGATGCCCGACTCTCACTCGGCTTAAAAAAAAATCACCAAGAAGTACGTTTACGTATTCAAAGAATATCACCTATAAACAGTAGCGGATCTAGAATTGAATTTGGGGGGGGGGGATATGGAATTATGGATGGAGATTAGTAGATATTTTTTTTACGAATGAATTTCTAACAATACACTGCTAACGTGAAAGAAACCCCATGTAACATGAACTGAGAGAAAATTATTTTTTTGTTTGCATACACAGAATATTTTGTTTCACAATTGGTGTATTTTTTTCTTTATTTCCTTATTTTTCACTTTTTGTTGAGGAGTTGGAGGGGATATATCCTCAAATCCCCTCCCCCCCTGGATCCGCGCCTGTACTAAAAAGTTGTTATAATCAGGCTTTCTCGAATACTATTTTATTCAAATTTTTTAGTTTTTTTTTTCGAAAATCAACAACTCACTCACCAGCCAATAACCTTTCACGATAATTAAGCATAAAATACAAACGATACTTGAAAAATCGCGTTTTCTACAAATAAAATCACTCGAGTAATGCTTTTATTACCGCCAATCGAGAATTTCAGGTTTGCGTAAATTCGAAAATTTGGCATTGAACTTGGTCTCACGGATCGAAATTAAAATCAACGCGTTGCACACTAATTTCGTTAATTTTAATCAACGAGAAAGTACTAATTCGTGAAGATTTCAATTTCACTGAAAAATCTGGAACGAAAATCGCCATTGTTTTGAGCCGCAGAAGCCAACCGATCGCGTGAAATTTTACGATTATTGGCCAAGGGGGGCTTTCACTTTTGAACAGCTTAACTTGGCGGGATATTGCACGAGTTTTTGTCGGGTTTACACCGACGAGACAATCTTGCTTCCGCGTCCGAGACGACGCGGACTTAATGAGATGACTAATTAAGAACGGAAATTAATCTTCCTTGATCCGGTTCTCCGGCACGTGCTGGCGATAAAATCGTCTTCTTTTCGAAAATGAAAAAAAATCTCCGAGCACTCTCGCTATCTAAACGAAATGCTCAGTTTTACACTCGCGGCGACATGCAACCCGCTCCAATGCTTTCCGAGTGTAACGATGATTTATACGACGCGTCGCCTCATTTCCTCGTCGCTAATGACTTCGATCAAGGTCCGACTGTGGCTAAAACAATACCATCTTAATTAAAGGTGACACCGGTCGTGTTTCTTTCTCGGTCTAGGATCTGCTGCCATCGTCCGAAGCTTTTCGCTATACGTACATGTAGTCTGGACACTAGAATACGTTAAAATTTCGCTTCAGCGGTGCCCTGCAGGTGTCCAGTTTCGATTGTACATAGAACTGCCGACGTAATCAGTCCAACTCTGCGCAATAATCGCCGCGATATAAACTCTCGAGCTAGTAGATACGAATCGCTTCCAGCGACCATCCACAACGCTGCCAAAACACTCCCAAGACAAATCGATTGTATTGTACTTGGATTAGGCTAGGTTAAGGTGGACTACGGGCGAAACGCGATCGACGACCACTATCATTTATCAACGTGCTCAGTCACAACATCGAAATTGTTTTCGTTACGTTGTATCGCCTCCGGGCACACTGGATACGGCACCGAATGGTGCATTAACAATACGCATACATCATCGTATACACGCTTCTAATTGCCTTCACAATGCCCAAGCACAAAATGTGAAAAAATCCATCGAGGCAGCGGAGCGAGGGCGGTTTAAACACGACTCCTATCATGTACACATATGCGTTCGCGTTCGAAATAATCTAAATAACGGACACACCTCGTATTACGAAGGACTTTTTTCTCTCCTCCGACATTAACGATGCACGAATTGCGTAATTACATAGCGCGTGCGCCGCTGCGCGCGCGCATCGGTTCCGTTGCAATGGCCACGCGATACACCTGCGTAAACGGTCTCAACCGGCTCTGCTACTCGTCGCGATCTTCGAAGAACCCTGGAAACGGCGGTGTGGCCGGGACCTTCTTCGAAAATCGCCCAATCTCGTGCATACGTCAAATTAACCGGACACACGATGACATTGGCATTGAGCGAAGTTTACATATCCTACACAATTAGGTTTGTTGTATCGGCGTATACAACCATTATCGCGACATTACCAACTCGTCGGTATACCGCAATAAGGCAAAGTCATAATTCTGATTAAGGTACCAGGCGGATTAATTAACGAACCGAGCACTCATAGGTACTAACAATGAATTACCATTTATGTAAAAAATGACTAAGCACTGGCTCACCTATTTAGTCATACAAACGCCCAGGCTACCGTTTGCAATACAAATGCGAAAATTTAACGCGTTTTTGAACGTATTTATAACGATTAATTGGAAAATAAAGAAACCGGTTCGACGTTTCCCTTTTACCATACACCATCGAGTTCTCTTTCTCTGCCTGGCGACGTGTGCGGCGCGTACGCTCAAACGCAACCCGAACGTAAGTAGGTATTGACACAGTAATAAAAATAATAAAAATAAAAAAGCTATAAACGTACATACCTCGCTGATACAGTTGTCGTAATCCAACATACGCAAGTCCTCCGGCAACCTCGTCTACAAATAAAAATAAAAATACATTAAAATTCGCCCAAGCAAAGGCAACAAAATTACAACCAGGAACCAATAAGATCAAAAAAAGGGTGCACGAATTACCAGGTCATATTTCAATCTAAAGCAAAAAACTGGCCCCGAAGAATTAAGAAGAAAACAAACTTGGCATTATTATGAAAGTACTGCAAAATGAACATAAATAAACTTGAGGCAACATTTTCAAGGTCATCTTCTCTAGCGGATCCACCCTTACACCTAATAACGTGTCAAGTCCTTCTTTTCCAGCCAGCTTGTGCCAAAACAATTCAATAAAATATATTATCTCTCGAATTTTTTCTTATAATTTCAACCATTTTCCTTCATTTCCGCTATTTTTCGTTTTCAAATTGCTCGTTTCATAGCGCGTGCATTAAAAGAGGGAGGGGGAACGTACCCCAGCCGAATTGTAGTTCATTCAGCGAACAATCAAATTCAAAAAACTTTCTATGGAAATGAATTTTGCTCTATCTCTCACAGTTTTCCCAGAAAATGCAAAAAAGGTATAAATTGCTTTTTTTGCATTTTCTGGAAAAACTATGAGAGATAGAGCAAAATTCCTTTTCATAGAAAGTTTTTTGAATTCGATTGTCCGCCGAATAAACTACAATTCATCTATGGTGCTTTACCCCCCCCCTCTTTCAATGCACGCGCGCATCCTAGCTGAATTGTAGTTTATTCCGTGAACAATCAAATTCAAAAAACTTTCTATGAAAAGGAATTTTGCTCTATCTTTCATAGTTTTCCCAGAAAATGCAAAAAAGGTATTTTTTTTACAACATGACAATGACGAAAATTGCTTTTTTTGCATTTTGTGGGAAACTTATGAGATAGAGCAAAATTCATTTTCATAGAAAGTTTTTTGAATTTGATTGTCCACCGAATAAACTACAATTCATCTATGGTGCTTTACCCCCCCCCCCTCTTTCAATGCACGCGCGCATCCTAGCTGAATTGTAGTTTATTCCGTGAACAATCAAATTCAAAAAACTTTCTATGAAAAGGAATTTTGCTCTATCTCTCATAGTTTTCCCAGAAAATGCAAAAAAGGTATTTTTTTCACAACATGACAATGACGAAAATTGCTTTTTTTGCATTTTCTGGGAAAACTATGAGAGATAGAGCAAAATTCATTTTCATAGAAAGTTTTTTGAATTCGATTGTCCACCGAATAAACTACAATTCATCTATGGTGCGTTACCCCCCCCCCTTTTTCAATGCACGCGCGCATCCTAGCTGAATTGTAGTGTATTCAGTGAACAATCAAATTCAAAAAACTTTCCATGAAAAGGAATTTTGCTCTATCTCTCACAGTTTTCCCAGAAAATGCAAAAAAGGTATTTTTTCCACAACATGACAATGACGAAAATTGCTTTTTTTGCATTTTCTGGGAAAACTATGAGAGATAGAGCAAAATTCATTTTCATAGAAAGTTTTTTGAATTCGATTGTCCACCGAATAAACTACAGTTCAGCAAGGGTGCGCCTCTCCCTCTTCTTTTCGCATGCGTTATTTGAAACTTCTAGAAAAATAGGAAATGCGGCAGTGATTTTTTACAACGTAATTTTCAAAATTTCACATAAACCATTGATAAATGACCATGCGTAAGACATGAATGTTGATTTCTTTGTTTCCTGCACTGAGCACAGTATACTCCTCACAAATGCGGTCAACTTCCTCAGATGACTGAAAAATTCTC
>QBDW01001485.1:0-12900 GCA_003261595.1 Maconellicoccus hirsutus
TGTTGACGAAATGTAATAATTCGTCGTTTCGTTTCAGATCAATTCCGCTACACCTTTCAGCCTCAACTCGGTTAAACGTTCCAATTTGGCGAAGTTATCCAACGTCAACGAACCGTTTCTGCGCGCGGAACATGTGCCGAGGGTGAGTACACGTTTCATTTCGATTCGAACAGCAAGCGACGCCGATTGCTCGGCTACTAGCTGTAGCTACTTAGTACTTACTTTAAATACAACGCGTTAACGACGCACAAGTTGGGACAGGTGGCCGCAACCGTGTCCACAACCGTCATCGGCGTTCTGCTGAAATCAATATGCTCCAGCGACCTAATACTAGGTATCACTTCTAGAAATTCTTCCCACATTCTGTTCAAGTCTTCCGGCTTATTGGAGCATAACATCTTGCGCATGTCTAACCTCTTTGTACCATACTTTTGCAACGTTTTCGCGAAACCTTTCCAATCGTGTACTTGCGAATTTCTCAATCGCACCGTTTTCCACTGCGTCCAACGAAAAATACCGTAAATACGAGATCTCTTTTTCTCAACAAAACAAAACCCACCTTCGGTACTTACCAAATACGGATCCGAAGCGATTCTGTTCAAGAATTTACTGGTCATAGAAATGCGTAACAGATCGCGCACCGTTAAGTACTTCAAACTCATCAACAAAGGTTCGTAAATTCGAGAAATATTCGATAAGCTAAACGAGCTTTGGTACTCGGTCGCAGTTCGATTACCGACCGTTTGACACGCGTCCCATTCGTTCGCACTTACGCCGTTGATGCTGCAAACGAAAACATGTACACTTCGTTAAACGTGTATAATACCAGTGCGCGAGTACCATACACAATTACAAATACACACCCGTATACGACGAGTATAATTACAATTAATATTAATATCTAATTTAATCTACACGCGTATAATTCGTGTATCGCGAGAAATCCGACAACTACGCCATCCTCGATCACTACTCATTTCGCACTTTCGTCAATTATCAAAAAGTGAAACTGGTCCAATAATTTTACCAAAAAACAACGCCGCGCTCCTACGAAATTGATTGTTAGACTTTTTCCGAATTTTTTCAAACGGTGGTAATCCTGAAAAATGGCGTAGTTTTCGGCGAAATTCAAAACTTAATTAATATCGGTAATAACCGTCGACGAAGATTTTTTTTAACGAAATATAATTAAAACTTGCATACAATTAGCCTATCTGCAAATTAATATCCCATTAGCAGAGTGTGGAGTGACGTAAATACTCGAAAAAAAAAAAAAAAAGAAAAAAAGAAAAGATGAAATGATACGTTGAAATAACGTTGAAACGTTACATCCAAAAGCTTCAACAACGTATACACGCAAATATGTAAAAAATTAAATTAATAAAAAAACGCACGCGTGCGGAATAGAAAAAAAGAATTAAGGAAAAATATCACGAAAGGATTTACAAGGAAAGGATCGTAATACATTGAATCAAACAAAAAAAATAGAGAAAAAAAACGAAAAAAAAAACAGCGCAATAGATATCGTCGTCTGTAAAACATAAAGAAAAAAATAAATAGATAAGAAAGATGAGAAAAGAATTAAAAAATGTATGTATACTTTTGTAATATTAATACAACTATACGGGTATACAGAATATACGAGTATATGAAAATATCGCGCTAACTATGCTACCAGGAAGTAGTGAATAAATAGGTGGGGGGTATTGGTAGATTGGCAAAGAACCGTGAAAGAGACATACAAACGGACGGGCAGACAGACAGACAGACACAAAGAGAGAGAGAAATCCAAAAACCTACACAAACTTACCCGGTACGATTGAACGCGAACGCCGCAGCAGAACACGTATTCTCAACGGGGACGGAGAATTTGGACGCGTTGGCGCGATTTTCATTTAGATACGCGTACCGAGGCGAAACGGACGCGTTGGGTGTATTCTGCGCGCCGTATGCGATCGCACTCGAAGGCACCATCGGCACGAGCACGACGCCGGCGTTATTCACATCCGAAGGATTCACCAGCAACGTATTGGCGAGCGTGGATGGTTGACTGAGGCCGGGCCGGCGCCCGTACCCGCACCCACCGCCGAGGCGGTATCGGCGTTAGCGCTTTTCTCGCAAATCGTACGATTTTCGAAGATGGTCGCGCCGGCGTTCGGCGACACCGATAGAACGCTTTGTTTCGGCACGACCACGTAACGCCGTCCGTCCAGTTCCAGCACGCCTTGCACCAGCGGCATTTGTATCTCCGGCGACGTCGCGTTTAACGTGGCCGTCATCGAGGAGGCGACGCCGGTTTTTAGGCGAATATTCGAGCACGACGGTAACCAGGTGGTTACGCCGTCTACGATTTTCGTCGACGACGCGTTGCCGCGCGACGCGCCCGTAGCAGCCATGCTCGACAGCGATAACGTAACGTAATCGTCCGCCGACGAGTAATTTACACCTTTCGGCGAACGAGATCCGCGTACAGTTTTCAACGTCGGATGAACGTTTTCTTTTGTTCTTTCGCACGCTCGACAATTCTGCAAATTATTGAGAGAAAAAAAAAACAATACTACAATCAGGCTATTAAAAATGATGGCGTTCGTTCTCGATTACGTCGGGGAGGAATTCGTCGCGAAAACAAGCCGAAAAGAGGGTGATTTTTGATGCACCGACCAACCAGTGCGAACAAGCCAAACGCCCCTCCCGATGCAAGCGACAATACTCCGATGATAGTTGCTGCGGGAAGGGAGGTGCGGGGGAGCGAAATGTGGTACCAATACATAGACGCGTATCCAATTCGCGCACCATTACGAGGCTTCGACGATTCTTACATGCGCTTGGTAATGTTTGCTCGAAGATTCGATTTGGTCTCATTTAGTAAGCGAATAATTTCGCACGTCTTTTCGAAATAATCCGCGTAAATTCTGTGCGCGCTTCCTTGAAAAAAAGGTCGAACTGGTCTGCGTCTGCGTATGGCGTCTGCGGAAGAGAAGACACGTAGGTAAGGTACGTGTACATAATGTATATCATCAGGCGCGTTCTAGCTATACTGATTCCTGCGCAAATGTCCTCTTATCTCGCGTTTCGGCGCATTTCTTTCGATCTATACGTATCACGTTTACGATGAAATACGAGACTTGGCCGATGGATCGTTGCCGCCGCACAACTAGGTAGTAGGTACTTCCGAAGACAACCCGCCCTCCGTATGATTTGCTGCTTCGAGCGCTACTCATCGGACGCCGCGGTAGGCTATACGTGGGCTACGAAATGAGACCAAATTCGAGTTTCCACGTGAAGATGTTCGCACGAGGGCGACCTCCTGCGACAGAACGCTGGCAAGAAAAAGGAACCGCTCGAGGCGTGGGCAGAGGTGAAATCAAAACGGCATCGTCCAATTACAATTACGTCAGCACCGAGACAAGGCGGACGGACGTTTCGGCAACGAACTCCTCGCGTTTCGATACGAGAAACCGAGAATTTTAAACTCGCAAAGAAGCGTAAAATACGTTGCGTTGTATACCTTACACACGTATCCGTGATTCGTTCGACTGGCGTCCAAACCGCAACATTCAAAATGATACAAACACAAACAAGCGGTACATTGTAACGTCGGTATCGTTCCCAAAGCCGATGGACAACTTATTGAGCAGCCCGAGCTTCCGTGAACGCTTCTATTTCATAAACGAACACAACGGGAACAAGTGTTTAGGAAATTTTCATTTCAGAAGGACGAGTATATATGGAACGGAGATCGTAAGTACAGCAAGTATAGCAAATACCAGAAAAAGAAAAGAGATACACAGAAAAAATAATATTCGTTAAATAAACTCCACACTTGCTTCGAGCGAATACGTAATACGAGTATTTACCTTAATACACAAGACGCGTAATACAGAAAATATATTTTTAAAAAAGTGGGTGCGATAAAACAATGTAGGTAGGTAGATAGGTAGGTACGACTAAACCTGCTAACGCTGGCCAGCAAAAAATTGGTTTATTTTTTTCAAAAATCTGTAGTACCACCTTGGAAAGTTTCCACGTGATTACTAAAGTACGTATCAACTATCAACTTACTCGAGAGTTCAAGACGAAGGAATGCAATTATATCGAAGAAGAAAAAAATAAAAAATAACAAAACTTACTTAGAATGAAGCGAACGATCGGACGTCTTCCATTCAGCGAGCGTCGCACCCGTATCCGCGTCGCCGTTTCTGTCGCGTTTCAGCGATTTAGAATTCTTGTTCGATTTGGAGGAAGGCGTCACCTTTTTTATGGCTGTAATCACGAAAATTACGAGAATTACGTAAATAACGTCGCGTACGGACGAAAGACGAAAGAAGAAATCGACTGAGAAAGCTTCTAAGCGTACTTGTTTTCTGACTACTTTGTTTGGCGGGTGGAGGGGCGATTTTAATTTTCATCGAAGGTTTACCGACGGCGGTAACTTTAGAGGTAGAATTCGAATTGGCCGCATTCGGACCGCGAAGTAAGATCTTTGGCATGACCAATTTAGGCGTCGCGTTCGACGTCTCGTCCTCTGTTTCCGCATTTTTCGTTGATTTCTTAGCGGACGACTTCGATTTCAATCCCGATCCCGATCCTTCGGTACCGGCGGTCGGCGTTTTGACGTTTGATTTGGATTTCTGCGCTTCTTTCTTCTTCGAAGAGGACACCACCGGAGTTTTTTTGGCGGCGATGGAATCGTCACCTAAGGTGGACGAAAGCGACGAAGATATCGGCTCGATACCTAAACGTCTGTCGATTATGTTATCGCTACTAACTTCGGAAGATTCGTTGGTTAGTAGTTCCTGCAAAAGACGCGCGCAATTTATCAACATCGTCGATGTTACCGATGAAAATGTCTTCGTGTAGTGCGCTTTTTCACTTACCATTTCCATTTTTTTGGTGAAACGCGTCACTTCTAGTTCCGATTCGCGATTTCTGAATATTAGTTCCTTTGAAAATGTGAAATTTTTTATATGCAGGCTGCCGTCCTTCGGTACTGTGAAAATAATTTTCAACTTATTCGATAAGTAGACAAGGAAGTTGACTAATTAGTCAGTAGTCGGCTAAATAAATGAAGCGGGAACAATTCATAAAAGTAGTATTGTCCGGTCGTGTCTTTAATATATACTAACAATTTTCATTTATCTGCTTGATAGATCGCAATTTCTTGCCTTGAGGAGTGAAATAACTAACATCTGCGCTTTTCTTTTGACCGTCTTCCGAAATGAATCTATAAACTACTTCCCTTTTCCACCCTATGATAAAAAGAACAGAAAATAAAGATCGAGTCGCGATTAAAAAGTTGATACGAAACGCGACAGCGTCGAAAAAATATGTAATTGAAAAAATTCCCCTTTATCGTACCGTATTTAAATGGTTCTTTGAAATCGGGATTAGTGATATCGAATTTGCCTTTAGTTTCCGGCCTCGTCGGCGGATTAGGCGTCGACGAGGAAAGAGCGGTCGCAGATGTCGACACAGAAGCAGCTATGGAATCTTCTTTAGTAACCGAAACTGCGAACGAGAAAGAAAAAATTAAATTATATCGTCGAAGAAATAACGTCGTCGATATACGCACGTTTCTCGCTAGAGATCAAATTTTCTTTATTTTCGCTGGAGCTAATTTCTATACTCGAGGTACTGTCGCGTTGCTCCTTCAGTTCTGTAAAAAAATTGAAACAGTTCTACCATCAGTACTCGGGGGAAAAAAAAGGGCACCGGCCAATCGTACTTTTAGATGGTTCCACTTCGCTATTATCGAATTCGTCAAAAAATTTCCTTTTCTTTTTTATCCTCTTGTTTATTTGCTCATCCGATTGTTTCTCGTGTGACGTTTCTTCGGCGATAATTTCGTTCTTTGTCGGCGAAGAAACGTGAACGGAAGTTGCGTCAGCCGGCTGAGACGGTTGTTCGATGTCTTCCTCTACAGCGGTTTGGTCGGCATCGTTGGCTTCGGGTATTTGCGGCTGGTTTTGTAAATCTTGATAATGTTGTTGTAAAACTGTGAAAAATTAGCGTTAGAATAGGTATTTGGGAGGCGTTTGAAGAAAACGTAGACAAAATTAAGCTTACTGTACAAAATCTGCAAGGTTTTGTTGGTAACGTCGGAATCAAACCCGATAAAATTCGGCACATCTACGGAAACGGAGTCGTGTTCTTTCACGTTGGAATTTTTTCGTTTAACAGTCGCTTCTTCGTCTTTCGTTTGCACTTTCGGAAGCGCGGTTGATTTCGCGTCGTCGGTGGTATCTGCACCGTGATCGTGGATCCGAGTAGGCGACGACACAGATTCGCCGTTGTGCAATACGTCCGTATGTTCATCTTCGGTCTTGATCGCTTCATCTTTGGAACTAATTCTATCGACGTCTTCTTCGTCCTCTTTTTCGTGATGCTTCTCGTCAGCCCTCTTTAACTCGTTGGTTTTTTCAACGGAGTCGTCATTTTCGACTGCTGAAGTATTTTTTGTCGGATTAGAATCGACGATCGAAGAAGCGGAGTTACCATCCAGCCCTTCGTCTTTTTCTTCCTCGTCGTCCATCGAGTCTTCTTCTTTGGCATCTTTAATTTCTAGAGCGAAAGTTTCCTCATCCGAATCGACTACAGAGTCGTCCTCCGGCTGCTGGTTCGAATCGGCGTGAATGGAGCCCGGAACGCTGTCAGCTTCGCTACTCAAATCGCCCTTAATATCCGATTCGTCGCTCAGATCTACATCGGAATTCGTTAATTCGGCCGCTTCGACATTAACGTCCGAATCAACAAGTTCGGAATCCGGCGTGGCTACATTTTTGTCGTCGACGTCATCTACCTCCATAACGTCGTCGCTGTCGCTATTTACATTTCCGTCTTCAACAGCATCGAGTTGATTTTGATTTTCATCTTCTTCGTTGCGGTCGTCCATCGTCGAATATTTTCTCAATACGGAAGTGCGGCCTACTGTAACATCAGGGAATCTGAAATGTCGATCGAGCGATCAGAATATTTAATTAAAAAAAAAAAATACGTATTAGTGTGAAAAATGGGTTTCTCGCGGAGAAAATTACGGAAATACTTCGTACAGCCGATGAAAAAAATGAAGTCGATTAAATAGCGCGTTAACAAAATAATAAACGTTTACGTTGACGAAAAAAAAAATTATTCGTACTATCGCACAACGTTAAAAAAAATCAACGGTTCGAGTGAAAAATCACTTCAACGTCATACGACCGCCATATGCGACAAATCTACGTGCAGGCGAACCTTTAAATGTCGGGCCTACCGGAACGATATTCCACGCGAGTAAAGTATTTCTATTATGTCACAATTCGAAGTAGGTTTCACCTTACACGAGAGATTAACAACGAACGCTAAGCTGAGATTTCGATTCAAGATGGGACAGACTGCAAAAATTCCTCATTTATTGCTGGGAAAATAATCGTACAAAATTGGTATTTTAAGAACATAACGCTACAACTTACAGAATACACGAACAATTGAAACGCGTCGATTTAATCGGCGTTAGCTGGTCGAGGCAACCGCGTTCATTGCTCGCGAAATACACATATATACTTCATGACTCGGCGATTATTATGTCGAATTTCCAAAGTATTATGAACTAACTTACGCCGATAATTTTTATAAAACTAAATAAATTCAAACTCGAACGCGAGGTAAATAATTGAAGACGAAAGATTACAGCTTCTTCCTTCTGGCTTCTGCACCGAAAATGTTTTCTCACTCGAACTGTCGAGCTAAATACCTACAGAAGAGTGAGAAAAAAGTAGAGCGATGGGGACGAAAAGAGGGTACACGCATAGACGAAGCGCGCTTGGCTTTTTTTCCGTGAGCGTTGTTTGTTTTTATGCTTTATATCAACGCGTTTACGCCAGTCTGCACTCATGAGCCACTGAGTCAGTTTCTTCTGACGGTAATTACGGTAAAACATGAAAATTTACCTAGTTTAATTCCAAAATTGAATTTTTTAGCAAAATTTGGCAACCTTCCTTAAATTTGATAATAATTAATAACAACGTTATCACCGCTTATCAATTTAATAACGCGATTAGGTTTTAATTAATTATTTGAATTTTTTACCAGTTTCAAGTGTTGGAATATTTTCCATGCTGTTAATGTGGTATACTTATTACTTACATGGTAATAATAATTGTGTTCCCTTTGCAAAATTTCAGTATTGTCATTTCGGCGCTAGTTTTGCGTTACATTAAATTTCGTTGTAGTATTTCGCGCCGTACAATTTACTAATTTTTCGTCAATATATTTCGCCCATTTTCGGCATTTTCCTACAAATTTACGCAGTTGAAATTTCTTAAGACCATCTTATTCAATGGGCGTGGAATGATATAATGTTTTTTGGTCACATCAGGGAAAGGCGTCTAAAGCGTACGCGTATTTTTGCAATGGTGAGTAAATTTTTTTATTTTCTCACTTCAGTTTGAAAAATAAATGAATTGTGTACTTTGAGTCGGAAATAGACATAAATGTCGGTTCTGTTTTTCTTTTTTACGGTGGTCGGTGGTTGTTGTCGTAACTACTCATTAAAGCAAAATTCCCGTCAAGAGACGAGATATGTATATCAATTAAATTCTATTAGATTTTCTTACCATCTGTAATTGAACACATTAGGATTGTTTCGTGTTGATAGTTTGTAGTATTTCATCAACCCTGTATGAGCGTATGAACTTTGTTTCAAATCGTTCGGCATTTTTAGTGAAATCTATCCTCTTTCTAATCGTCGACATTATTATTGTCATTATTACATTTTCACTTACGAAAAAAAAAAAAAATTATCGACATCAACTCGTTGCTTGTTGAGCCTAATTTATGACGGAGAGTCTTGTAGAAATTTCGTGCTGAAATCGATCATTTTTATTTGCGATGCGAGTATTTTTCGTACGTTACCGTTGCTGAAAATGAATGGAAATACGTTAACACTCGACACTGATGTGAAAATTTTCGTGATCGCTGGGCGAAAACTGAGAAATGGTTGATTTTGTTTGGTCGACGATCCTTATTCACTTGATTTTTTGATGAATAAGTAAGTGATGACAGTGATGAGCTTGAAAATAGGTATTCCAAGTTACGTACGGAAAATTATTAAATTGTTATCGAGTAAATTTTTTTGGTGTATCGACAAATTTTTTTACTGTTTGTAAATACGTTTTTTGGTGTAAAATACTTTGAACCGTAAGTTATGTGTATGTAATATGTATATCGTACTTACATAAAATACTAATATTGTTTAAAAATTAACAACGCAGACAATTAGTTAAACGAAGGGTTTCCTGTCGAAAACTACATAAACATGTCGGTTGAATTAATTGAACGAATGGTCGAGATCGTAATGAATTGAAATTTACTCGGTATCTGAATTTTAAATAGGTAGCAATTGTACCAGGATCACGTAGACAAAAGACCAATAGACGTAATTTTTAGGGTTTTCTTCGAATTCATTTTTAAATTTTTATTCGTGTAATTTTTTGTTGCTCGTTTATTTCAACTTTGTACTCTGTAGTCTGTAGACAGTACGTTACGTAGTACATACACGTACAGAAATATTACCATACGCGATAAACGAGAGGATTTGTTTCCAAGTTAATTTTTGGTAAAATCATCGTATGATCGTCTATAAAACGACGAACAGCGTTTACTGCGTATGCTCGTCTAGTGTCTACTGTCTAGTCTACCAAATGATGGCTGGCCAATGGCCATCGTTACTGATAAGATTTTCGATTTTCAGAATGAGATTAAAAGTGTTTGAAATTTGTAGATTTGTGAATTGTGAATTGTGGGACCGCACGTCATTGGTGTTTATGGTTTACTAGCGGGCTCCGCCCCTTGACTGATTCGCGACTCAATCCCTTCTATGAGGGTAAGAAGGTTCAAATTTCGGATTTGGCATTTAAATGTGATTTCCTAAATTTGTGCACCTTGATTTTAAAACCTTCTGCCCCAAATTCAGGGCTTCTAAAATCTGCCTTTTGCTATATAAACGTAAGCGTTGACCAAGAGCCTTCTAGGAAGAAAACAAAAAGTCACCTTTACCTTATCCACTTTACCTCTATTTTGTGCAATAGCCTAGTCGAAAAAATTTTCAATTGTGAACAAGTTTGTGATGTACATCTAGTACAGTACGTTAACGTTATACTGTACCTTGTTGCTGGTGAAACTGCTATATACCTAGACCTACTCGTACCAATGAAGACCAACCACTTGATACACGTGTTGTTGTACCATACTCGTACTCGTACTACAATAAAACGGAATGATGGAATGAACGAACGGCCCACGGCGATACACGTCAAACTGGCCTGTTTGAATGATAAATGTAACATGAAATCCTTGTCGGACAATGTTTACTCTATAAAAATACGTCATTTTGGCACATATTCAAAAAAACAAATCAAATACACTGTCAGCGTTGACGTTCATCCGTATTTCGTATACGTAACGTACGATTCCAATTGCAATTTTCCACAATTCCAGCGTCCAGCATCCAGCATACGGGTATGCGACGCCGTAGTCGGCGTGTCGAATATCGATGTAGTCGGGTTATTTCTTTATTTGGCGGAGCGGTTTTGCCTTTGGGGTGCCGTCGCGTCGTGCTACCGTATCGCTGAAGTCGTCAGGTCGCGCCCGCAGTTCGGCAGGCGGCCCGCTGCTGGTAATCCGTAATCGAATTTTTTGTCGGTGTTTGTAAACACGCGTAAATAAATTTAGTATAATTTTTTAATCACGTTTTATTTAGTAAGCTTGCGATGATCGCCAACACGCCGGCCAAATTGTTTTAATACGAGTAAGTGCTTCGTCCGTCGCGTCGTACGAATAGCGATCAGTCGTAGTCGTGATCCTACTTTTAGTCGGTTGCCCGTTGCCCCTACGTGCATAAGTAGAAGTACGTACTACGTACTACGTAGACGTACGTAAACGTAAGTATACCTATTACCTACGTAGTAGTGTCTTAACTGACCACACCATTTTACCTAGTAGTACTACCACTCTACCAGCGACGACGACGCGACGTCCTTTCAAACTCTCTCACGTACTCGCCGTGGTCTCGCCGTACACTACATCCACATCTTTCTGTATCTGTAGCCTATCTATCTAGTATCTACCATACGAGCGTTTCATACATACGCATACCCAATAGTAGTTCTATAGTTACGTAATACGTAACGTATAGGCCTACTCGTACATACAGTACCTTATCGTATTCGTGGTACATATACACACATACAATATTTCACTTCGGTTACGCGCCACCGATAAATTTCAAACGAGAAACTCGTTCTTTTTGCGTATTTTTGTTTTTAATTAATTGATTAAATTGTGGCTGGTGCACGAGAAACGGGTTATGCGAATTGTAAATCGATTTTTGCTAGTGATTTTTATTTATTCGTGTGTGTAATTCGGTTGCAGGCTGTTGCGTTGAATGAATTTACGCCATGGAGAGTGAAGCTGCTATCGAGTTGACTGGTAAGCGAATGCCTCGATTGTTTCTTTTTTCTCCTTCACTCCTTCAACGTAGTGTGTGCTCGAGCTGCGTCCATCGCAGCGTACGACGCGACGCGACGCGCGCGTCGTACCCATCCATTCGTAGTTTTGGTATTTATTCATTTTTTTCCTATTAAATCAATATCGCGATAAGCGATTTAATACGTACTACAAGTACATGTATGAAGGTAATAAGCCGCAAGCCTCTTTTATCGAATTCGAACGCGTTCTTTACGCGAACTTTGTAATCAAAGTCGAGTTAGGCGATTAGCCGATCAGCTACTTACGTATTAAATCGTCTAAATGACGATGATGTGGAAGAGTTGGCGATAGCGAGCGAGTAAAAGCACTTTAGCAGTTAGAATAAACGTTGAATTTTGTAAATTCGCATTCGAATTGCGATTCGCGGAGTGGCATGGGCTAGGTAGGTAATAGGTATTAGGTAATAGATATGTTAGGTACATCTGAATGGGGTACGGAACACCGTTGCTGAAAAAAATCGCGTTTATAAAGTAAAAAATTACAAATCGAATAAAACAAACCGCGCATCATTCGACCCCATAGAAGCGGAGAAAAAAAAATCCCAAAGTTTGGTTTTTCCGCAACCGCCGAAAACGACACATTTTTCACGCGACACCTGTGTGACGTCACTACCTCAGAAACACGCGGCGCGTTGATTAATCGCGAATGTAAATTACGATGACATACTTGGTAAAAATAAATTTTAAAATGTTCTGCGTGTTGAAATACGAGTACTAAGAGATGTCTAATTCGTGGGGCGAATCTGCTGGACAAAAGTGTATGGTTAATGGTTATGTTATTGGTACGTCTACGTACATTCACGACATGGACCTGGACGCTGACGCTGTGAGCTACGAGTAAAGGCAAAGGATAGATGGCCAAGCACTGATCGCTACGCTACGTATGGGTGGAGCTTGGCAGGGTTCAGTTGAAGTATGTAACAAGGAATATTTTGGAGTTTTTCTTTTTTACAGGTGGTTTTTTGGGCGGGTAGTTGGACAGCTTATTACGCTCGTAGAAAAATCGCTGTTATGCCTTAAAATACAGTACCTACTGTATTTTCGATTATCAGCAACAACTTTATTACGAAATGTCGTCTTCTTTAAATTGGTGAGTAATTTCAATCAGCGGTATGGTATTTTTGGTATTGCTTGGCAGTTGGGAGGTCTTCTCGTTCGCGCGCCTCGCATTATTACGTATTTAAATTCTCGTTCGGACGTCGAATGTGGAAAGTACAAATGAATATTTGTTGTACTCGTATATGGGAGAATGCTTGATGATGTGTATAGTGTATGTCTAGCGTCTGTGTCTAGTGTCTACGCTATGGTTTCACATGTGGAGTGTGCGAAAAATATTCTTAACGTACGAACTTCGTTTATCGTTGCATCGTTTCTAATC
>QBDW01001487.1:0-52575 GCA_003261595.1 Maconellicoccus hirsutus
CAAAAGTTGCAGGAAATTGGATAACGCAAATTTTTGAATATAAACTTTTTTCTCGTATCTCCTGAAATTTTCAAGATATCACGGAAAATCTCTACTTGAAGGGTTCATGGCACATAAAACAGAGAAAAATAAATGAAAAATCATGTCTTTGAGAATTTATTATGCTCTCGTGCTTATTAGATTACACATCTGTGAAATTTTATTTTCCAGTTTTTCAACCTTAGAAATAAGATCATTGGAATTATTACACATTTGCTTGATTTTACTTTCGAGTTTTTCTATTTTGTAAACAATATCATTAGCGTTATTTTCAAATTCGGGTTTATTCTTATCCAAAGCCAATTGCAAAGCTTCTTCCATGATATCCTGAGGTAACCTTTTCTCCAGCGGATTAAAAGGTTTCACGTACATCACAACTCGATAAAATTTAGGAGACACGAAGAAACAATTTTTAAACACCTCTGTGAATTTCTCAGGAATATAACCATGAAAAAAGGCCAACTCCAGGTAATAAATGAGCTTCGTTTGATGAACCAGTTTAGATAAATCTGCAGTTTTCTGCAGCCCTTCGACATCACTAACGGCGATACCGATTAATAAGTTCATCAATGCCATTGTTACCACTACGACAAAAAAAATTATCACACAGCATAAAATATAAGTACGACGAATATCCTCTTTTTTTTTGGTCACCAAATCGACTAAATTCAGTTCCCCGGTCATCATACCCAAAACTCTGGAAAATCCTACAACGGGATCTTCAAACATGTCCTTTTCATCGTAGAAAATGGCGCTGAAGGCGAAAGCAAATCCGATGAGTAAGCATAAATACACTGTCAAAAGTTTCAGTAACTCTTTGAACACTTGACTGAACATCGTTATGTAGGTGCCAAAAAACGGAAGTTGTCCTATGACTAAAGTTAGATAAGTCCAAGTCAAGAATATCATAGCTGTGCCAATGGGTCTTCTCCAAGGACATACCCAGCCGGATTGCTGATGTGAGGTGGCATGCATTGTGAATACCAACAACATAATCACGAATTCTAATAAATTTAAGACATTGATGAAGTAATCCTTGAAAGAAGGATATGCAGCTTTGCATAATACATTTCTGATAACGTTCAAAATCACGATTACTGTGGCCACGTACCAAAGTACTTTGCAAATGGTTTCCCAACTGGCATCATGAGGGTCTTCGGAGAACTCAGGTTGTACATCATCTTCATAGACGCAAGTAATTTCAGAAAATTCTTTGGTATTTTGATCAAAATCAATCGCAGATGAATTGAGAGAGTTAGTTATGTTAGTCTGGTTCATAAATGTGATCTCACAACAATGTTCCTTCATTACGGTTGATAAAACGTGATAACTTAATATCCAAGTCATCAGTAATACCGAAATTACCCTCATAATGTAGTAAGGCTTGATCTTTTCCCATTTCAGATGTAAGAAAGCTCTACAAAGAGGATGCTTCAGAATACTCTTATGACCTTCCTCTTGTAAAATATATAAATACCCTATTTCGCCAACGTTAGAGTTGGTGATGAGTTCTCTGAAACTAAATTTGAGATGTTGTTCGGTATTATAAGCCAATGATTTCGTAAACCTTTTCCAAATAGCTGCAACACTATTGGGAGTCTTTCGGTTAATGATGTTCAACGCAGTAAGCCCATTTTTCGTTTCAGCTGCGACATTAGCTCCATTTAGAATTAGAAACGTAGCGCATTCCTCTAATTCGTTCAAAGCTGCTGTATGAAGCGGGGTATAACCAAATCTGCAGATTCAATCAAATAAGTTTTTGTAAAAATTAGATATAAAAACAAGAAACAAAATGGATTCGTACTCATCAGCGACATTGACGTCGGCTTCCCATCGTACCAGTAATTGGACAACAGGCAAAGAGTTAAGGGATTCCGCAAGCGCAGCGTGTAACGGAGTTTTATCATCGGAATCTTTCTCATTTACCGGAGCTTGATTTCTGAGCAGGATCTCGACGCAATCGACATGTTTCATTTTGCATGCCAAGTGCAAAGGTGTTTGGAGTTTCCAATTGACTTCACCAATGGTAGCATGTTTACTTAGCAATAACTCGATACAATCCGAGTATCCATTTTCAGCAGCCAAATGTAAAGCGGTACATTCTTTAAATTTAGTTTTCAAGTTGACATTGACTGAGACATCGTTTAGTAATTCTTTCACGCATTCGATATGCCTTAAATCAGTGGCCACATGTAACGGAGTCATATCATCAAGATAAGCATTTACTTCTGCGTTCAGCGATAACAAGAACTTAACGCATTCTATAGCATTGGCAAATACCGCCGAGTTAACAGCCGTCGAAGGAATACTATAACCGTGATCAATCAAACACCTCACTACTTCTTTGGAATTACCCATAACACCGTAATTCACAGGCGTCATACCATCGATGGTTTCCACAACTTGACACCCCCGTCCAAGCAACCATTCGCAGCACTCCACCGAACCAGCAATTGCCGATAAATGTAACGCGTTGAAATGTGTATTCTCGTTCATAAAACTCACGTTCACTCCTTTTTCCACGCAAAACTCCATCAAATCGATTCGTCCCAAAAATGCTGCCCATAAAAAGGCGTGATTCGCTTCGCCGGTCTCGAGATTCTTGAAATGCTGCGCCTCTCCTGATACTACCTTCATCAACCACGAATTGGTCTTCTTCAGGCGACGCAAAGGGTGGAGGATTTGCTCGCGTAAACTCTTCCTGAAAACCGATATCGTCCATTCGTGCTTGATTTCTTCGACATTTTCCATAGATATTGCGACTGGTTCACGTCTCGAAGGCTTAGATCTTCCGTATTTCATACTTACGGCTTTGTGGATATTCAACATTCGCGAAAAATCTAACGATGTGGAGTTCAATTTCGGAGTCGAAGGCATACTAACGTGTTCGATGGTTTAAATTTTAAACGACTTTACTAACGTAATAAACCTTTATCACTATTTAGATAAGAAATTCACAATAGAAATCGATTACGGTAGGTTGAACATCGATAAATCTATTTCGAGCATTGTTTACAGATACGAATGAATGAAACGTTGATATCGAATGCACGATTAAACGCACTTTTCGGTCTTTTTAACTATACTTTGATGATACGTCTAATTGTTCGTTTTGGTACACACTCTAATTAATGCTTTAAAAAGTGTATCGAGTAGATTATCACAACATCAGCTGTTGGCAGAATTTTTAATAAATTAATACAAATGAAACACGAACCCTTTTCTAATTTGAATGATTTAAATGACAGGAAAGTGAAATAACACATGGGCACCATCGAGAAATAAATTCTCAATTTCTAAGCCTCCTTATACACCCCCACCCCTTCTTTCCATCAAATGAAAAATTCCATAAATTATTTTCTAACCAGTTTTTTCATCATACGAGTAGAAAATATTGAAATTCAAAAAATCTCTTTTGAGGAGGTCCATGCCCCCCAGGCCCCCACTTCCGATTTGATTGGAAATAAGCTCAACCGTTACTGCAGAATAGTGCAGCAACTTTTTTCGTTAGTACACACCACCTTCTCTTAATACAGACGATTCTTTTGGGGGAGGGGCTGGTTGAACATGCTGTCCGCCCCACCACGTTATTATAAAAGGGATCGGCAGAATAATGCACCATCTTTTTCAACCCCTCTTCCACTCCCCACTCCCACTGGTACATTGCAGACCCTTCTAAGGTGACTATCTGGAATTTTCCAGAAATTTGGGGTAATTCGATTGAGCCATTCGAAAATAAGCAGAAATCAAATTTTTAAAACTTCTCGCCTCTCTTGATTGCACGTTTAATAGGTGCGAAGGAATTTAGCTAAAAATGAGGATATAGCCCTGTTCACCTTCTGGGTGGTTAGGAAACTTTCATCGATTTTTAGGAGGGCTGTGGTATGTTGAAATATATACTTTATTACACCTATTAATCAAATTTCTTGTTCCGATTAATTTTTATTTCGTTGGTGTGTTTTTATCGCCCAGATGACTTTATCAATACATTTAAGCGCCTTAAGAAATATGCCCCTGTTTATAAAATTTATTAGCTTTTTAATATTTTTTATCGTAATTTTCACAATTTTACACCTTTTTACTTTGCTATACTTTAAATCCGCGTTTTCTCCGTTGTAATTTGAAATATGAAAAAGGACGCTGAAGAGAGAAAGAAAGTTGAAAATCATAAACAGGCGCCTTTTCCATTTGGATTTTATTTTCGAAACCGACATCACGATTAAAATTCAATATAACTTATTAACGCTGTTAAATAACGAAATATCATTTGTATGCGGCGAACAAGATAAAAGAAAATTGAATAAAATTCCAAATTCGGTTTATTGCAAAGAAAACTTTAATTCAAGCTTATTTGCAACGTATAAAATTACGGTAAACCCGAATTAACCCTATTCAACGATAGCTTTTCATCTAGAATTAGTTTATTTTTGGTAAAATGGCGTTGAATCTGCGAAAATTTCATCCGTCGAAATCTCGACAACTTGATAACGTGAAAAAAACCTTCGAATATGCTCGATGTGTTGAAATTTTTTTTACACCCTTATTAAAAGGTCTTTGATTATACAAAATTATTTCACGAAGGAAGTTAAACCGCGATAATTTTATTTGAAAGCTTTACCCACTACGAATTAAACCACATTCTACGACGAAATAGGTAGTTTATTCTCAGCTGGATTCTGCGTGTTACTTAAAAGCGAAAAAAACAACAGCGATGATTTCATTAAGAGCTATTACGAACTGAAACAATGGGATTTTATTCGAGAATAAACCAAGACGCCGTGTAGGTTGTCAAGATAAACGATATATCTGAAAATTTTTCTTCCACCGGGGTCGATAAACTTTATAAATCGGGAAATTTAAACCTTTATCTGCTCGCTGAGGTGATTTTCGTTGTATAACCTCGTTCTCTTGTGGAAATTGCCGCGTATACGTAGCGCGACTTCGGCCGGCTTCGTGGAACAGGAAACAAATGCATTTTAAGTGTAATACGGAAATATATAAATGAAACATCGCTCCGGGGAGATTTATTTTAAAACGTCAAAAGATGAAAGTTTGCTAGAAAACGTGAAAACACATTGCGAACGTACTCATTATAAATGTACATTTGGAGTAGTGTTGCTTGTTGAATTAAAATCCAGGTGTAGTAATTGTAAATTAAATCGGGTTCGATTTATCTTCTAGTTATGATTTTTTTGGTACTTGTTTGATTTTTTCAATTTGAATTTGAAAAAATTAACAGCGTTGACAATTTTTTTACTATTTTTTTTTGCGAGCAGGTAACGAAAAATGGAATATTCTTCAGCTATTACAAACAATAAATGGACTTCAAGGCATCATATTGGTATTACTTTGCTGGAGAATCTCAAAAAACAGGGTGAGTAGCTTGAATATATAATTCTAGGACTATATTATGTGAAGGGGGCGCACAGAAAGAAACTACAACTCCCTGCCGATTTGATCAAGGTCATTCAGTTCAATAAAACTGGTCAAAGTAGTTATAACAACAGACACAACAATTCAGTTGCTAGTTCAAGGTTGTTTGAAATGAGAACAAAAGAAATTGTGTTGAATTGTACAAGGTCATCTGGTTTTGTAACAATAGAAAACTGGTTACGATATCGATCGTTTCGATGTTTCAGCCAAGGTCATCCAGTTCATTAGTACAATAAAACCGGTCAAACTGTTGCATTAACAGTTTATCTATGAATTCAAAGTTCTTCTGCATGAAATCAAAACAAATCGTATTCACGACTTATATGAATATTTCATGTAAATTTTCCAACACTTAAGTAAACACGTAGAGAAAAATTTAATCAAATCCGACACTTTTAATATGTCTAATAAATTTCAAATTCGTGGTTGAACAATTTTAAATGAATTTCCTGTCGTAAAAAACTCCCGCAAATGGTGAATTTTTTTCCAAGTTTTCATCTTACTGAATTAAGCCACTTTGAAACAAAAAAGTGTTTTCTTGTTGAAATCTTCGCTTTGCCCTTCACCTTTTTCACGATTAAGGAAGAAAAAATTTCTCGAAATAACGCGACGATTGTACCATTTGAAAAACTGAACTACATTGGAAGTCGCAAAGCAATAACTTTTTATTAGTTGTTTCGATTGGCTAAATTTTTGAACGCGATAAAACAGCGTAAAAATGAAGAGAACGTACGAGTAAAAAATTTCATTTGATATGTAGATACGTATATAGAACAGCAGTTGCTCAAATCAAACGTAATATCTTTGGTAATATTTCAATAATAAACTCAGCAATTTGCTTATATTGATATGAAAACTTGGCACAGGGCGACAAACGTGCCAATGAAATGAAGTCACGAAAAATAAAAATTCCTGAATTCTCGTATTCTACAGATCATAAATCGTAATGAAAATTTACTCGTTTTCAAGCATCTCGTTAATGTCGAACAATTGAGAATATCTTCGTTGACAAATTTTTTTACACTAAGAACGCGAAGATGTTATAAAATCCGACAACTTTCTTTTTCACCTTTTTTTTCCCCGTGTTCCAGTTTTAAAGCATGATGGATCATGGAAGGAAAAGTTTTCGGCGTTATCAGGCGACACGTTTGTAATGAAATTTAGTATTTTCACCGCGAGAAAAATTTTTGTTTAGTCACGTTTCTCGAGTTGAAGTTTTATAATAGAATGAATGATGTTGAATTAATAAAATAATATTGATAAAGTCATTAGCGAAGAATTCACAATGGAAATTCTAAAGTCGCGTCTACACTAATAGCCATACCTTTTTATGTTGTCGTTTAATTATTAAGTACTATTCTTATACGAACCTGTTGACGCAAAGCGAGCTCTAAATGAGCGCGTGAAATTGTTTTTTTCAATTTTTCAAGAACTTCGTTTCGTTTGTCGTCGACGTGGTTAATTGCATGGAATGAAAAATTAACAAGTTTAAAGCAAATCGTGCTGATTCGTCGAAAAAGTCATTTTCAGGGTTTTAAAATCATTCGAATCTTTAGAACCATCGAAATATTATATAAGGGTTTAATCTATTGGTAATGAAACAATACATAGAGCGCGCTGCAACGAAATGTTGAAAATTGAATGCTATGAGTTGTTATAAGTACATGAGAAAATTGTAGTTTTTAAATTTTTACTCGAAAACGGGAAGGTTCTTGAAAATTTTTCATCTCTTATAATTTAAAGAAAATTAAATTTCCTATTTTTTGATATAAAAATAATTACGTTTTGATCATTTTTAAGGTCGTAAAGCTCATTTCTTCTCACTGATGTTCAGCTTTTTTCAACGTTTTGCAAATTTGCATTAAAATTACTTCGAATTTAAGTCAGAAACTAACATTTTTTGTAAATCTCGAGTTCGTAAAATTTTTTCTTCCTTTCAACGATTTAACAACAATATTTTGTTGATGAATTTTTCATTAAAATATTCGCTATTAATTATTTCATGATTATGTTAGTCTGTCGGTATTCAGTGTAGTATCATTGATACATCGTTGAAAAGAGGAAAAAATTCTGAAAATTCGAGATTTACAAAAAATTGAGAGTTTCTAGCTTAATCCTGAAGTAATTTGAATGCAAATTTACAAAACATTGAAAAAATCTGAAAATCAGTGAGAAGAAAATGAGTTTTACAACCGTTAAAATGATCAAATTGTAAAAATTTATATATCAAAAAATAGGAAATTTAATTTTCTTCGAACTGTAAAAGATGAAAAATTTTCGTAAGTCCTCTCGTTTTCGAGTAAAAATTTAAAAACTACAATTCCCCCAATATTACATTTCAAGTATCCCATTTTCAAGTGTTTCGTCACAATGCCACCAGATGTCGGTCATTTTGAATTTCATTGCCAATTAACCATAGTAAATAGACCCTTGACGTGGATTTTTGATTCAATGGCAAAAAGTGATAAATATGTATGAAAAAAACAAACTACGATAATCTGGCCCACTCCTTATGAACAAATTTACCAACATGTTGACAATATCAACACAAGGAATGATATCGTTACCGATGCAAGGATGAAATTTTCCACCACTAAGACGTCGGCTAGACGGCAAGAATCAAATTTCCCAAAGGTTCGGTTGAAAACTAATTTCTCGAATTCTCCGCAGAATTCGAAACGTTCATTCGAGGCGCATTTCGGTCGACGATGCATTATTAATCGGAAAATTACAAATTCTACCATGATGGTCGATTACGCTCAATTAAAACGCTTTGACGCTGAAAACAAAGCTACACGAAAAGATAGCAAAGCTCATACACCCAAATGGAGGAAAAACAAAACGCCGATAAATTAAATACGAAACAGTATACGCGTGCTGATGACAATACAATTAATTCGTCGCGATGAAAAATACCACATTACACGCTGTCACTGTTCTCCTTGATCCACAAGAGTTTTACTATGTTAAGGATAATTTTTCAAATGTTTTTGGTAACAGGGTTACCACAGAAATTTTTTACACTTACCCCAATTCGTCCGAGAAGTAAAGCGTCCATTTCGCATTCTGGGATTGGATTAGCATTACCGGTGGCTGGAACTTTGACCAAATCTAATTCCGATTTGCCTTCTTCTATGCTTTCTAATTTTTCCATCGTCTCGATGGTAATTTATCAATTTCACTTTGGACGTCAAAGGCACAAAGTCCGAGGATTTTTTCACTACGAGATGTAAATATACTGTGGACACGAAAATGAAAATGAATTACTAGTTTATTAGATTTATGTAATTTTTAATAATCGTCTGAAAACGCAAAGAGTAATCCATCTCACAAATGAACCACTGTGGTGAAAAATTCACGACAAATTTTCGGAATTTAATTTCCCATTACTTTCGTTATTTAATTCGAAGCGAAAAAATCAATTAGATGTAAGCACTCGCGTTATTCATGATCGTGCGATGTTCGCAAAAAAAAGACGCTCGAGCATGAAGCGTACCTGAAATTAGATCCTTATCGTTTCCCTAATTAATTCAACGGCCATATTCCTAGCGGATAAATTAATCAACCTAAAACATTTCTCGTTGGTTATGAACACACGTAAATTTAACCTTATTAATTTTTTTAATTTAAGGTATTCCTCTTGAATTCCTTAATTTAATATTTTTCACAATACGTCGTCTACGTCGATAATTATTTAATTTGTTTTAATTAATTCCGCCATCTTTCCAGATTTCTAATCGTGAAAATAATTATTTCGTGTAATCACGTTTAATTGATCGTATCTTGTAAATTTTCTGCGTCGAGGTGTTCATCTTCAATCTCAAATTAAACACTGTATTATCACCAATCGAAAAATATAAAAAATTACCCCATTTGGTTTAAAAATTAATCATTCGGTTGCTCGGTATACGTAATTTCAACGAGTAAGTAGTAATTACCCCAACAGGTGGCCTGTTTTTCCTTCTCAATGAGAGTGATCGTATTACCAAGGCATAGCAACCTCTTGAATAAGCTATAATAACTTAAACACGAAAGCGTAATACAAAACTCTATAGAATACTCGAAGCTTTCGGGTTAATAAAACAAAGCCACATGCTGCGTTAGATGCTTTGCATTTTAACTAGCAAAGGCGCTTGGTTTTTTGTACGTCTGTGCTATCTTCCAAGTTTAATATTTTCGCGTGGACGAGAGAAAATGGACATGGTGCTTCGTTAAAGATAATTTCGTATTTTTACGACCCCGTTGTGTATTAATTTTCGATGTGTGGTTTGGTGAATTCGAAAGTTCAATGGAAGCTCGAGAACTCGAATAGGAAATGCGGTGTCGTCCTGTCATTGGTTTTGTTATTTGAAATGTCGATATTTTTTGTCGTTGTTTATCGTATAGTATAATGTTCGAAATATTTATTTTGATTATTTTTATCCCCCCCCCCCCCCCCCACCATCTTCTCTTCCCTTTCGTATATCTCTTTTCACATCATGAATCACAAAAACCATCCAAAAATTCACGATTTATAAGTAATTTTTAATTTAACATCGCAACGCACGTGTTACTCACTCGACGTATAATACGCAACTGCATGAAACGCTGCGCAAACGCGATGCGCAGTAAACCCGAGAATCCGTTGTTGTAAAAATTAAACCCTAATTCGAAAACTTTTTCATTTCGACGAACTCGAATAATAAATAGCGTAAGTTTTATCTCTTACGAGTATATTTTTGATCATTATTCGGTGAAATTTTTCAAATTTTATCCGACTATTTTAATGGTGTATTTGGCTTTTCCACGACTCCGGTCTGTTTTTCGTTGAAAAGATAATAAATAACTTTCATATTGAACGAATTTATATATCTGCTTCATCTTTCAACTTGAAGCGTGGTTTTCGCACTAACAAGATATGCTACGTAAATAATATAAATGACGAGAATCGTATAAAATTTCTTCCCGAGATTTCTTTTTCGTTTGTAATTTTTTTTCTCTCATTGTTTTAAGAGTAATGCAAAAAAGTTCGTAGCACTTGTCATTTGCAAATTGAAATATCGATTGTGTAATAGTAATTACGATAAAGATGTTGTCTTTTGTTTTCGATAACCTTTGGAAAAATTTTAATTGTATCGTTTGAACTTTTTTCTTTTTAAATTTCTTAGTTTCGTTTCTTCTCTAGTCTCCTCTTTATGCGCAATTTTCGCGTTAACAATTTGGCACTAACAATTAGTGAAGTACAAAACACCGATTAAATCTCGTTGTCTTTTTCTCTTCAGTTGTATCTGCACAAACAAGATGCTGCGATGAAAGCAAGTTATTAGAAAATTGTTACTCGTTTGTGTGTTTTTTTGCTTATTAAAAAAGATGCTTCGATTATGAGATTTTTTTTTTTAATCGTGGATAATTTTACATTTTTTTATAATTTTCTGTTTATTTTTGAATAAATTTTTTCATGTAGAAGCATGAACTGCTGTGATGGATTTTCGTTGAGAAAATTCGCTCATATTTGATTTCTTTTAAAGGCCGAACTAATTAAAGTGATTGCAATTTTCTGAGTAGAATTTTTAGCGAAGTTGATATGAAAGGCAAAGTCAAGAGACGTGATCTGATCAGGATTGTTGATCGAGTTAATTGGTAGAATGAGAAACCAGGGGCTTGACGAAATTTCGAGGGATATGGCTTCAAATTGGGCTTCTAAAGGATGCCCGAAGTATGAAACACTATTTCATAGGTACGTCGTCGTTAAAAATCTGAGGCAAAGAGGGTGGGGGGGAGCTTAATTGCTGAAATTTGGAGATCTTTATTGAATTTAGCTTTTGGTAGAGCTGTTATAACATGTTTAAAGGATTAAATAACATTTTAAAGGTACATCATTGTCGTCGGATTCTTCGACGTTCTTAAATTTCAGCTGCAGCACTTTTCTCATATTTGACATTTTGTTGAGTTTTCAAGCCATTTTATTGGCTTTTCACGTGTAATTTTCATTTTCCTTTCACCTCAATGGCTTTTTTGGCTTTTAAAAAATTTTTAAAGCTGGTATATATCGATTACTCAATAAATAAAATTCATCTTCTCTTCCTTACTTTTTGTTTGGTTTAAAAACATTGGTTTTTTATCGAGCTTCCTTTTCTGCTGTAAATTTCTTCAAACAAATCTGGCTGGGGAATGTTTTCAAAAGACGTCAAAATAAATATGAGACCTGTAATTATTCCATTTCAATACCTTTTCACTTCTACCATTTCGAAATACCAATTGAGATATTTTTTACGTAATCAAACAATACGTATGAAATCTTCGTTGAATTCTACATTAATAAAAAAATAATAAACTCGGGTTATTTTTTCCATTAGGTGCTTATAAAATGAACTCGTAAAAGCGTTATATACTACGAGACGTATATAACGTTCATAAAAGCATTATCTAAGTTGGCGTGCCGAATAAACAAATGAAAAAAGTTTCCAGTTCTGCGTTCGCTTCCTTTATATAAGCGTCGAGAAAAAAAAAATCGAAACACTGGAAGAGATGTACAACTCGTCGAAGTCAATAAAAGACCGAACGTGTCTCATAAGAAAGTAAGGTAATTGCTTTAAGTATAAAATGTTCTGGCTTTTAGCTTTTCTCAAAAGTGTTAAATAACAAGTTTACGTGATGTATTGCCGGTAATTTTGAAAACTTAATAACACGTTTCATAACACCGAAGCAGATGCTTTAATGATGACACAATTAATGATTTTCGTTTTTCCGTTATCGATGAGAAAATCCTGCAAATTGATTCGCATATGCTATAACAATTTGTCGTCTCTGTGATATAAATAATTCGCCTTGCGTCGGTGGTTTTCCGGATTTGATGTAAAAATTCATCTTTCCCTATTCATTTTAATCTTGTATCGACAACTTATTTTTCGGGTAAAGTTCAGTTTAAGAGTGCTCAAGATAAAAAAGTGTTTTTAAATTTCACCATGTAAAAAACCTAGGAAAAATTCAAAAAAATCCTGAAAATAAAAGAAAAATGAGCTGGTCGATCTTCAGAGCTTTTTTAGGGGGGGCGGAGATTAATCCCCAAAATGAAGTTTTCTGTGATATCTCGAAAACTTCATTAAGAGATTTTCTTTCATAAAGATCACGTCAGTCATTTTTTTCTTCATTTTTGTAATTTTTTTGAATTTCACCTCCGCCATTGTGAAAAAACTTGAAGTTACAAACGAAACTCTTTCCGGAGAACGAAGGCGTTATCGTAATAGATTATTATATTTCCAGGCGAGAATTTTTCGAAACTCGATGTTATGTAAATTGCATTCTTTTAACAGCCTCAAGCCCATGTTTTTTGTACGCGAATAAATCCGCTACACTCGTTATTTCGAATTCAAAAAGCATCTTGGCTACCTCCATTGAGGGAATTGTACGTCTGAAACGCTCAAGTATTTTAGATAAAGCAGAATTTTCATTACATATTTTTATACCGTGCTCGGCACTAGATTGGAAATATGTTAAAACGATTATAAGCCTCGTAAAACGATAAAGCTGGCGAATTTCAGTACACGATGAAAGCATTAAATTGAAAAATTTCCTTAGAATGTGCCACACCGTCATATTACCGTGAGAAAGAACCGTCTCCTAATGGCAATTAATTTTATGGTAGCTTTGCTACCGAGGAAAAAAAAACCGTGAGAATAGAGGAAATATCGTCGAGTAGGCTGGATGCTTTTTTTTGTTCATTTCACCAGGGGATCGTATATATAGTGGAACATTACAATATAAAAATATCTCCTACTAAGGTACTCGTCGGTAAATATTTCAAGATATTCTGGCTTTAGTGAGGCAAAAGAAAAGTGAAAAAAGGCGAAAATTCCCTTAATTTTTATTTACCGCCTCGAGCCAGCTTAAAAGTACAGGAATTAAAAAATAAGAAATTACTTATTCTTAATACTTGTCTATTTTTATTTCGTAAAAATACACAAGACGATGGGCAAGGTTGTTTGTTGACTTTTTTTCGTTTTGTATTGTATTTTCTAATATGTTTACCGAAGTCTTTCTCGTGGAAAAATGACTTCGTAGGATTTGAAATTATTGTACAGCGATGTACAACACGTGCGCCTTATTACGTTGGAATTATCATCGAATGTGTCGAAATGATTTCCAGTGTGATTTTCAAATCGAACGAGCCAGCCATTCAAGTTATACGCCTCGATGAACTTTGTCGCGAATGTTGGACTTCTTGAAAAAAGCACGTAAAAAATATCAGAAATTTCAACGACTGCAAGTTTTTTAATAGATTCGAGGGAGTTTATAATTACGAAGATTTTGATTTTGAATTTCAATATTTTTCATTATAAAGTGGCCGAAAAATTACTCTGGAATGAGCTGGTATTTTTTAGAAATACAACAGACTCAGTTGAGGTGGTTGAGAATGAATGGAAACCAAATTTAAGGCTATTCTTTACCATTCTTATCAGTAAAATTTTTCTGAAAATAAGGAGTCCCTTAGTTACCACTTTTTTTTAGAAACTACTGAACAGATTTGACTGAAGTTTGATTTAATTTGAAGGAAATCCACTTGGGAATAAGAGTACGGTAGCTTTTTTTGATTAATTGAGTACTAAAAGAAAAAAACGCAATTTTGCATGAAAAATTGAAGTGATGATATCTGGGCTCCTAAGACGAAAATTGAAAATCTGGCCCGTACTCCTATTAGAATAGTTGTAAGAAAAAGATTTACGAAGAAAAAATTGAAAAATTTTCAATTTCCACGGAGATAAGTGATAAGTTAAGCTTTAAAAAACGATGATCGACAAAACATGCAACAGTGGCGCTAATTGACTGCGATGTCATGCTGGCAAACTGAATAAATTCCACAGGTAAAAAAACTCTGCCCAAAAATTTTACATTGAGATCATGAGATGCTTGTCTATTTCAAACGAAGTTAATTATAAATAATCTTTGAGTGCTGCAGAGCAGAAGCTAAGGACTGGTCATGTCTTGGAAAAAATAAAAATAAACAAAAAAAATAATAATGAAGCAAAACATGCGACAGTGGCGCTAATTGACTGCAGTGTCATGCTGATGAATTAATTTAACGTCACAGATAAAAAAATTTACAGCACAAAAATTTACTATTGAGATGCCTATCTATTTTAGACGTAGTCTTTGACTTCCACATTGAAAGGCAGATCATCACTGACTAAACCGAGCATCTCAAAATTCCTGCCTATTACCATTAACACATGATGTATGACGTGACTTCACCTGTTAGAAATTTTTAAAAAAAAAAGAGGAAATAAAAGAAATCAAATTCCTTTCCATTTCCTCATCCCTCTCAAATGTCATATAATGATATTTCCTCCCTTCGGGAATTTTTGGAAAAGAAAAAATATAATAGGAAAAATATAAATTGGAGAAATTCACGGTACCTTGTTCATTTTGACATTGGCCCTCAAACGGTGAACGATTTTGGTACCTGAAAGTGAACTGGTATTCAACTCACAAAAAGCTTCCCTTCTGTCAGTGTATTGAATCTGATTTAAAAACATTACAAATTAATTATTAACGTTGAAACAAAATCGTGGATTTAGTCATATCTGGTATATTTATATCATCTTCATGTCTATCGTCTCCCGTCATTCCTCTTCACCATGCCCATTAACTAAAACGATTTTTTATTCGAAATTGAAAAAAGTAAGAGCGCGGACGTATAACATTATCAGCGACGTCAGCATATAAAGTGCTTGATTTGGCGTATATAAAGTACTCAATACCAATACAGCGACAAAGCGGCCCCAGGTGCCCACATGATGAATTATTTTTCCAGTCTAAACCAACTTCGATTAAGTACCGTTCGTTTATCTCGTTATATACACGATCGTAACATATGTTAAGGGTGTTTTTTTTCCTCCATAGGTAAATGTTCATAATACCTTGAGAGAATCACATATAACATTTTTCTACGACATTACCCTCAGTATTTTCACTTCTTGGTGGATTTCAAGCAAGAAAAAACAAGCATTTTAGATTTGGCGGATGGCGTGTTACTCAACGCGATATGTCTGTAAAGAAATTGTATAGAAAAATGTGATTTTAACTTGTTCTATATTTTTAAGCAGTCTCGCGCCCGATTACCGCGTGGATACGCGAAACGTGTGATTTATTAGCTCGATAAATTCTCGTTTTAGTAACAAGTTGAAAAAGAATTGCGTTTAGGAATTCTTTCTTCTTAGGGGGGTTCTCCTCTGGAAACTTTTCAGCTTTGGGGTGACTTGGCACGGACAAATCTGGCTCGTTTTATGTTTCTTATTTGCTAGTATTTGTCGATTTTTTATACTTTTTGTGTAACGAGTAGGTGTTGAGTTTAAAGTTGAGAAACGAGGGATATTGTGCAAGACTTTTTTTTTGAATTTTTTATTTTTTCTGTACATCTTTACTGATTTTGTCGAAGCGTTGGTTTGAAAATTGCGACGAAGTTAAAACTTTTCGTGTTTAGTTCATGATGTGTATTTTATTTTTCATCGTTTTCTTTGGTGTGGAGAATCCGATTTGAGACTTGAAGAGGTACGATAAAAAAATTTATATCCAAAAATTTGCTCCTTTTAATTCTCTGTAACTTTTTTCCCAACATTTTTCACCTCAAGTTAACCACTGGCTCACAAAAGTTGTTTGCATAAGAGACATTTTAAATTTTCACTCAAAAACGGTTTTTATGGGAGCGAAATTTTTGGACCAGGGGTTGATTTGAGATAAAAAGTGTTGGAATGAAAGTTGCTGGAAATTAAAAGACGCACATTTTGATATGGTGACTTTGTTTCATATCTCTTCAAGTTTTCAAGATATCACAAAAAAGGGTAAAAATCCCTCAAAAAAACCTCCAAGCTTGTTGATGGAAAATTTTAATGCTGCGGTGAGTCTACTAGACACTTCTTTGTGAAATTTGCCATATTAGCTAATTTTTCCTCTATTTTCAATAGTTTTTGAATTTCATCCACACTGTAATTTTCCCCTTCAATTGAAATTATAGACTACATCTGTTCACAAATTCATGCTTCGAATTAAAAATTAAGTATAACATTACCTAACGAGGGTAACTTTTTACAGACATCTTATCAAACAACATTTCCTTTTACGACTCGTATACTGTCAATTCGTTATAAATACGATATGGAAACGTACGTCGAATAAATTGTGGTAAGCATATACGAATTATTATTGATGTGAAATCGAGACCCCGAACGCTGCGTACATCCGACCGTGAAATTCGTCCAAAACAATCTTTCGACGTCGAACAAAAAAATATGCTCTGACCAGCCGAATTTTCCTACAAGTTCCATTACGGCAACCCTCTCAACACTGCGGGGAACCCTTTCAAGTGAATAATTTCCCATTTTTTTCTTTTATTTTGCAGCCTACCAAATAAGAGCGGAGAAAAAACAAGAAATATAAAAAGGTATTTTACCGCTCGAATATATCAATTGCAAAAGAAGACCTAAGAAATGTAAAAAATTTCATTGGTTTCGTCATCTGATCGCGTTGTTTTTTTCTACCAACGAGACGACAATAACGTCGAGAATTGAAATTCGACAAAAAAAATGAATTCTGTAAAAATAGTAACCAATTTAACTCGAGCTTTCTTTGCGTAGTTGACTAAAATAACGTTCGAGGCGTTGTTTTTTGACGTCTTCGTGGAATACATTTATGGAATTTTTTTGCGCCTTATGATGAGCGTTATACGATGGAGTGTGATTACGGAGATTGAAAATGATTACAAAGTGAGAATTTCAGTGTAGGTGTAACATTTCGGTAGGAAATTTAATTACCAAAGAATTAGATGGAATTGTTTGACGTGCCTCGAAAAGGCCTTTTTTAACGTTTTTTCGGCGTGGTAATCAAATTTACGACTTGTGCGAGCATTTGGTAACAAGTCGATTTTTTCGGTATTTTTCGATGTCTTTTTTTTTACTTTTCCCTTCAAATTATGTTGCATGAATTCGCGGTTGTTTTGTTGCTATTTTAATTAGTTTTTTTTATCGCCTTTTATGCAAAAAAGCTTCGTTAATAAACGCATTTTGAAAGCGTGTCACGATACGCTTCCTTCATACACTTATTCTTATAATTGCTTGTGAATTGTAAAATGGAATTTTCATTGAGAGCGAGGAGGTGAGGGACGCTGGGCGAATATTCTTTATCCAAAGACGACAAAATTTCCTGCTGAGCAATCGCTTGCATTTTGTTAGCATCTGTTTTGCATTTTGTTGCCCTCGAAAAATTTCTACAACGTTGCTTCCATTTTACTCATTTTTTGCTAACATTCTGCTACCATTTTGCTCGCTTTTTTGGTATAATTTTGCTGGCATTTTGCTTGAATTTTTTCAATGTTTTTAAAAGCATTTTTATCAAATTTTTTGGTTTTTTGATAGATTTTGATTATTTTTTACATTCATTTTCAAATTTTTTGCAACCATTTTGCGCACATGGTAGCACAGTTTTGCTGGTTTTTGGCTCATTTTTTTCTTCAGCATTTTGCTAAAATTTTTCAAACCAGTTTTTTGATATTTGGTTACTTTTTTGCTTGATTTTATGTTACTTTAGTTTCTTATTAGCATTTCGCAAGCATTTTGTTCACAGTTTGCTATGTATCATTTTGCTTATTTTTTGCTTGATTTGCTTGACTATTTTCAGCATTTTTCCATGTAGTTTGCTTAAGTTTTTCAAAACCAGTTTTTAATATTTTTTTTAGTTTTTTGCTTGATTTATTTTGTTGTGCTTCAATTTTACTCAGTTTTTCGTTTGCATTTCGCTTGCATTTGTCGATATTTTGTTGGAATTCTGCTCAAATTCTGCTGTGATTTTGATTGTTTTTTGTTCGCTTTTTTTGGGCATTTTGCTAAAAAAAATCAAACAAATTTTATATTTAGCTAGTTTTGCTCAATTTATATCGCTTTGTTCCCATTTCACTGTTTTTTATTAGCACTTTGCTTGCATTTTGATAACTTTTTACGAGGATTTTGCTCACATGCTGATATCATATTGCTTGATTTTTGCTTGATTTATGCTGCTGTGCTCCCATTTTGCTCGCTTTTTTGTTAGCATTTGATTTGTAGTTTGTCGATGTTTCATGGCATTTTGTTAAAATTCTGCTTGAAATTTGCTAGTATTCTGTCAACATGAGGCTTACATTTTGCTATTACTTTTAAGCATTTTTGAAAAATGCTTAAAAATAATAGCAAAATGTAGTGAAAGATGAGAAAAATGATTTTTCTCATCTTTCACTAGATTTTTTCAACATTTATCTGCCATTTTCAATTTTCTACTGATTTGTAGAATTTTTCGCTTTCTCATTTCCTCACCAACCCCACCACAACCTTCTCCCTGCTTTTCAAACCACATAAATTCGCCTTCGGTCTAAGTTATTACGGATGTTTTACGACTAACTCGTCCGACGCCAAAACAAATTTCGGACTCGAGGTGAACGCTCTCAAGATGAAAAACAAAAACGGTTTTTTGAACTTGGAAAAAGCTCGCGACGCTAAATAATAAATGAACCGTCGGACTGCTGATGGAATACGAAAAATACACAGCTCGGAAGGGTTAACGTAGGCAGTAATTAAAACAAAACCGGCGCCTCCGGCTCACCGCTGCTTCCACCGAGAACAAACGTAAACGGGACCGATTAATTATTCAATTCGTATGAAATCAACGTTGAATTTTCGATCTGTGGTACACGTCTCTTGAAGTATTTCCGTTTACCTCAAACCGCGTGTACCGATTATCTACACCAGTTTCCAGAGGCAAAAAATTTATCGTAGGGCCTTTGACACGTGAATAAATTTTTTAGGGTCGTTGAGTTTTTTGATGGTTTTTTTGGCGCTTGTATAAAAACAACGTCGACAAAGCATAAAAGCTAGTAATTTTACGTGCCGTTAGATGAGAGAAAAAATCACTCTTGAAGCGTTCGGTTAAACGAAGGCTCGAATGTAATTAGCGAGAGAATTTCGAAACCAAATGAACTTCGAGCCTTGTATTGCGACAAAAAAACGCGTACGACGGGAATTAATTCCACATTCTCGATCTGGTAAAATGAATCGTCTTTCATTTGCAAAATACACCGCCTCTCTTTGGTGATATCAAAAAATTAAGTCTTCATCCGGCCCGCTGAAATAATTATTTTTCAAATTGCCGTTTTGATTCGTTAACAACCCTTTTTTTTATATTCTCCATCTTGTTAGGGTTACAATATTAACTTAATGAAGAGCTTTTTTACGTATTCGAGTGGTATCGAAAACGAGCAACGAAATTTGGGAGATTTTTCGCTCATCTTGTGAACACTTCGAGGAGATTTTCGAATAGGAAATTTCAATAGATTTTTTACACCTTTCGCTGTTCGAAGCACAACCCTATTCAAGAGATTTAGGAGGTCATCGCAAAGGGGAAAATATACGAAATGAACTTTCGATTCAAACTCGTACAAAAGCCTTTCGAATTTTATACACTCGTCGCGGATAAAACATCCAATGGGTGATTTTGTGTGCTTTTATTTCACTCAAACTACCGTACTCGACATGATTGACTTTTTTTTTATTTCTCTTACAAACACGCCATGTAAAATTGTGATTACTTTAGATATAAACAGTGAAATGGTAAAATGACGTTTGCTTGATTGAGAAAATATCAAATCGAACGACAATCGGGAATGTTTGTCGAGTAGTTTTTGTTTTCAGGATGACTCGTCAGTGCAATGTGTAAATACGTTTTTCCATCGTTTACTCATTTCCAGTTTCTCGCTTTATGAAATTTTAATTCCGCTGTTTCCGTTCGAATTATTTCAAAAGAGATCGTTTTAGTTCGATCGCTTTTTCAGTGGTGCTTTTTTCGCATTTATTGGCTCAATTCGTCTGGTAATGTTTGTCGAACAGGTATGGAATCACCTTCTCGATGCAGACTTAGTTTTAAAATAAAAATTTTAAAAAGCGTATAAAATGCTTTTAAGGGGTGAAAAAAAAGTTACGAACAGTTTTTGGTCACAAAATTCAAGGCGCTGGAGTGAAATGAAAATTTACAAGTAGCGTGACGCCTTCAGTTTGCGAGATATGCAAAAATAATTTATTATGTTATTTGTAGATCTCATCAAGTTCTATCAAAAAGGTAATTACCTATTTTTATCTGTCTCAAAAACTGAAGGCGCAGTGTCGATTACTAGATAAAATTTCCTAAAATTCGAATTTTCCTCACAATGGCTTTTCCTTGCGATACTGCGCCTTCAATATTTGAGATAGATAAAAATAGGTTATTACCTTTTCGGTAAAACTTAATAAGATCTACAAAAAGTGTAATAACTCATTTTTGCATAATTCGAAAATTGAAGGCTTTATGCTACTTACAAATCTAAATTTCGCTTTATCGCCTTCAACTTTGTAGATAGGCAAAAATCCTATTAATCTTTTTTTCACTACTCGACAATATTTAGAAAATAAGTTTCACGGAATTTGTCCAACTGGATAATTGAAGGAATTATTTGGACGAAGGTTTTATTTTTGTGAAGTATCTTGGCCCCTTCAAAGTTCATGGATGGCAAAACTTCTTACAATAGTTGTAGTCTATTTTTAAATTAAAAAATACGTATATCGGATTCACCGAAATAAAATTACTACTTTGGAGTCGATAATTTCATAAAATGCTACGTTATCTTTTTCTCTTCTCAACACAGCACTTATCATCTAGTAAAATGTGTTAAACGAGGGAAAAGCCAATGTACTCGTATTAACTCGTTACCGAAGTATCACCGTGTACATAGACAAACATCGAGTCGCACCTGTTGATAAACATGCGCTGTTACCTCATCGCATCGAGCACCAACCAAAACCTAACCGATTAAGGAATTTTTTCGAATTAATTCGACTCAAAAAAATCCTAATTATTCGTTTCGAAAGTAAACACCTTAACGAAGTAAAAAGCGAAACTTCGGTGGAATTCAACATTTTTAGAAACGTAATTAATAAATATTTCTCGGTGCCAAGTGAGGGATGGAAATTAAGTATTACCGGCATCTCGGAGATTAATAATCTCACGGCGAGTGATTTTTAAAATGGCGTTATCACGTAACCGAAAAATAACGACGTCTGCGAAAATTACGTTTAAGCAAATTTTATCTTCGATCGCTAGTACGTCATCTCGCAAAATTTTTCGCTTTTCGTATTCACGCGACTGTAAATTAATTCCGAAAGGGATCGATGCGTAAGGTAATTATCTTCATTATGAATTCTTTAACTATTACGCATAAACGCGTAAAAAAAAGTATTTCCCGATAAAATGAATAAGTAACTTACCAACGAGAAAGAAGTGGTTGTTTTCGCGAAAAAAAAATTAAGATAGCAAGTTTTGGAACCGGGCGCGAAAAGTTCGACTGTTAGGACCACGTGCAAAAAAAAAGTGATAAGAAATGTTCGAAAGAACCACCGAAACACAGCGAGACGAAAAAGAAGTCAAATCAGAAATGTAACAGACAAGCGAAAGGGTGTAAAGCAATAAAACTTTGATAATAAAAGCTTCGGTAGGTATGGGTTGTTCACTTATGTTTAAATAAGCACGTAAAACCCCGCCGAAATAAATGGTGTTCCGAAATTTTACGATTTTGCACGATTATCAACGAGTAGCACTTATCACGCGGTGCTCATAAAGCGGATACCATTGCGAATATAGTCAAAAACTGAACGACAGACGTCGCGTTTAATTTATTTATTTTAATTCACCCCTTTGATACAACTTGAGTGGATTTATTTGGTAATTTTCAACCCCCCGCGTATTTTTCGTATTGTCGTCGTAGGCAAGATGTAGGTTCGTAGAGCTTCTTATCCTTATGTTATTTATTTTATCGTTATGGATTATAGTTCAGTATTAATTTGCGCCTGTGCCTCTTTTTTTCACCCTTAGCGCATATTATGAATTCATTTTCGACGACGACGAAGAAGCCGGAATTGAATTTCATCAAAAATGCCATCGTCGAAGGAAATGTGCAGAGCGTGAATGGGAATGGGGTGTTGAAACTTAATGAGATCAATTTCCCTTATTTTTCAACCGACGAGGTCCTTTATAATTTTTTTTGCAATGTCCGACTTTTGAGTCTGGGTAAGTCCGAAATTCGAAGACTTTCCGGAATACTCTGCATTTTAGAAAACAAAAAGCTACTTTATTTGTATAAGATTTCCATTTTTTTTTTTTAAATACTAATAAAAAGAAACCTTGAATTTGTATGTTAATTTATGAAAGCTCCCAACTGTAAATACTCAACTGATACCTTTTAAATGAAAAATATTTGTTTTAATCATAATTCAAATTTATTCCAACTTAATTTTGCATTTATTAAGACTTCTTTTCGTAATTAAATTTTCGACTAAAAAAAAATACCGTAAAGGGAAATCGGACTATCGAAAATATTTGTTCAAAATCGCCATGAAAATTGAAAAATATCGCGTACATCATTAATTTAATTTTCGAAATGTTAAAAATAATCCTACGCAGTGATGTATATTTGTAAATTCTTAATAAAATACCTGTACCCGAAGTATAAGACGTGCGAATTAAATTAAACGTTAAAAGCATTCTACCCTTTATGAAATATTTCGCGTTGCTATCTTACAAAATTCGCTTTAATTTGCAATTTTAATTGATGCTCTTTGTTAGAACCGTCTTCAATTTGTGTTGTAATTTTTCTACTTCTCATGTTATAGGCTGAAGTTTTAAATGAATTTGTATTTTCGAAGTGTTAATTGTGGTTTAATTTTGCGTGATAATATTTTTAAAAGGATGATGTGTTGTTATGGTAATATAGTCTTGAATGTGTTTCCAATATTTCGATATTTATGTGAAATTAAATTATTTTTAAATCAAACGATTGTTTATTGTATTCTCCAATATACGTTTTTAATGGCTGCTTGTAATAAATGGAAAAATAAAAGACGATGGAGTAGTTTTGATTTTTTTTGTCAGAAATCTATGTTCATATTTTGAACTTTTTGCTTTATTTCTGTTGTTTTAATCTAAAGTACAGTATAGGCAATTTATTCAGTACAAATGAATGATCACAGATATAAAGATGCAAGAAAGATCACACGAACACCTCTTCATGTATATCTCTCACTGCTCGATAAATGATTTCTAAAAACGCTTATTAAATGTACAATATTTAAGCCACGAGTATCCATCAAAATTGAAAATATGAGAAACATAGGTTAATGAAAAAAATATAGAATAATTCTTCAACATCAAGTATCTTCGAAAAGCAATTTGAAGTTTGGAAGTAATGTACTCAAATTTAATCCGCTGGTACGAGCACATTTTCATATTATTACTTAAAAGAAGATCGAGGGATGATGAAATGTAACAAACTTGGAGTGATTAAAACATTGAAAAGTTGCGAAAATTGAGGAATATCCTAAAGATTATGATTGGTATATATCATCTTCTATTTTCAATTAGGTTTGTTGAGAAAAGTGTGAAAAAGATTTCGATTTTGAAAATTTCATCGCTTATCAGTGTTATCACTATCAGTCGACATGACTTCGCTTAAAAATTTCTCAATTCAGTCTGGTGAGTCTTGAAAATCCACTGTAAACAGATAATTTACGCCATTATAATTTTCTAAACCCTAATTTCACAAAAAAATATGAAAAAAACTAAAAAGTATAAAAAAAAATCAAAAACTTACAAATAGGTATCCATGTTGATAACTACCTACTTAATAAATCACCGTCATCCAGTAACATTTGCACATCCATATTTCATTGATAAATTTTAATTACTGGTTGTAGCAATTTTTAGTGGCTAAAATTATCAAAATCACGTCCGAGTGTTTATATTTTGGGCGTTATCATTAAATTAATTAACGATTAATTAGTTTTTTCATCTGAATTCGTCTACTCATGTGGTCCAATGTTGCATTTACTTAACGAGTCATCGACATCTTGATATTTTCGCGTATCTTTGCAATCATCCCGATGAAGTGAATTCTCCACGACCACTCGAGAGTAAGTTAAATCGATACTTAGAACTTAAATCTCGTAATATTTTTCAACTAACCGCATAAAATTAATCGAATTACACCGGAAGTAGAAATGAACAGTTACAGGAACGCTCAACAAACACCATTATGCTATTAACAAATCGCTTCTGGAAATGGATATCTGTCAAAATGATCGTTTAAATTTGATTGACGTCGATTATCGTCCGTAATTAACGATAAATGGCGAATTTCTAGATTCAACGTAATCATCAATGTTACTACGCGTTCGGAGATCTTATCGATTGTAAATAACACCTTTAAAGTAGACGCCAAATGTATAAGGGAAAAAATTCGTACGTGTTATTTAATGTAAATTTCATGCTATGAAAAGATACGCGACGCAGCTAGTCGATGTTTCAAGCTACGAGCAAACTAGAGCGTTATACTGGCAGCTTTAATGAATTAATTACTATTTATATTCGGCTCATAAAAGCGCCATAAAACAGACTTCGAATTCACCATCGAGCGAAATCGTTTCAAAGCCTTCAGCGTATTTTTCGTCAAGAACCGGAACAATACGTTTAACGGATAAATTGCTATAATGACGATGAAATGGCGCTGATAATTTGCTACAGATACGAAGATAATACCTCTTCATAACTGTTCGATAAATATGTACTCGTTTCGAGGTAATTGCGCCGGCTACTCGACGAAAATAATAATAATTATTTTGATATCTGACACCAGCATTTACCGTATTACGAAATACACCTCGGATCCGTTGTCTTTCGAATTTCATAACGTAGCTGTTGATTTTTTTCCAACCATTAATTTTTCATTACAGGCCATTGAACGATTGATAATACCAAAAGGTTGGAGATTGCCCGTGTATAACCTTAAGCCAAACACGATAAGCTTTGAGAAGATATTTTGACAATAATCTCATTTACGAGTAAAACATATCGTGTGTTATTTTCGTAGAAATTTACCTACTCGAAGGTATTCTTCGCGATGACCTAATAATGTCAACGTGTTTGATGAGTTTATTGACGAGATCGTTTTACCTCGCAGCGTATTCCGTATACGGTGTTTATTTGCATATCGGTGCCGTACTGTCTGATTAGACTGGTTTCTTAATGCATTTTTTTCTTTCTTTCAAACTATACCAATGAACTGTTAAGCCGATAACCAGTTAGCGATTCTTTGATGTTTACGAGTGTAATTTAGATTAAAATGCACGATTCATTTCAATCGACGATTAAAAACAATGGATCGTTTTAGGATATGCTTTGCTAAATGATAAATGATAAAAAATTATGTTTTTACGTGAAATTGCCTTTCTCAAGGTTATGATTTTACGTTATCGTATTATCGCAAATATAATTTTTTTTTCTTTTTCAGAAATTCCTATCTTTGGCAAAATGTAACCTGTTGAGATCCATCGTCCTCGACATTCCTGTAAGTATTTCATCAAAAGACAATAGTTTCCGCTTATTAGAATATCGGTCAATAGAATATTCCGCTTAATGCGATCAAAAATGCTGGGACGGAACGGTTGCATCTGTTTACGTATAAAAATTCAGTTCAAAGAATTAATTGAAGCCGAATGATTCCGCTTAATGTGATCGAATATTTCTCAGAAAACGCCAAAATTGAATAAAATGAATGATTTTGCTCAAAAAAAACTTCATTACTGGAGCCTCATCGAAGATCCGAAATCTCATGCAGGGTTCGTGTGATTAGAAAATTAAACGGAATGAACGCCATCCATCGATTTTTGAGATTTTTCTTAAAAATTACGTGTTTTTTGGCATTTTTGAAATGTACCGATTCATACAAAGAGATCTAAAATATTTCAGATTTTTATATCATCTTGAAAATGAAAAAAGGGAAAAACAAAATTAATAATATACTATTTTGTATTGCTTTAATCGTATCGTGAAGTTCTACAAAAAAATAATAAAATTCCTATGAAATATTATCTACCTGAAGGAGGAGGAAGAGGGGGAGAGGTCGAACAAAAGTCATCTCGTATTTCCTGCCGAAACTTTCACCTAAATGAAATTCGACGCCGAGAATAGCTCCGAAATTATTTTCAATGCTTATGTAAATATATTATCCTATTTCTAAATATTGATCCAATTTTTTTTATACGAAAAAACTAGAAATTTGTGTTTCCTGATGTTTGGAAATTTTTTAGTAGGGTTTTTTCGGAAACCTTGGAAAATGGTTTCTTCAATTGCATAGAATTTTTTTAATGTATTTATTTTAAATTATTCAATAATTTGTTATTTTTTTGTAGAGTTTAGACTTTTTGGCATTTGCATATTTTTTCATAGTAGAGTTAAATACAGCGTGATACGAGTTTTTTTTTCTGACCCGTGAAATTTTTAGTAAATTACGAAACTTTTTAACGCATATTTTTCCTTATAAATGCATAAAATTCACATTTTCGCCAAAAAAATTATTTTGCATATTTAAGGCTTTTTGACTGGTATTTGCAAAAAAAAAAAACACAAAAACAAAACATCACTTTTGAAAATAAAGAAGAAAATACCAAATTAAAAGAAACCTTGGTGACTTCACGGGTAGAATCATAGATCACGTAATGTTAAGCCGTTAATTGAATTTGCTCCCCCCCCCCTCCTCTTCCGTCATACTATGAAATTTAATGAAAATACGATAAAAGAAATTGACAATTCAAATAAATGCCGAAAATTCTGTGGTTCGTATTATTTTTAATCATTGAAAATTTAATTTAATTTATTTTTAAAAAAAAATATTATTTTTTCCTTCGAAATAACTTGGAGAAACTTGCATAATCGATGACGTAGGCGAAAAGAAATATGTTGAGATGATTGTTTGTTTTTACTTTTGAAGGAAAATCACAGTTTGTGATAAAACTGAGAGTGTGACTATTGAAAATGAAATTTTATCCCCTCCTCGTCCCCCTTCCCTCCTTAAAAAAATTTGAAATATTCTAGTCGCGTTGAAACGAATTTCTATTATTTTATTTATTTCTTCAGTGAAAAAATCCGAGTTTCTTTTTTCTTAAATCGAGTTTTTACTTTCGTTTGTGGCATCACTGGATTTTAGTAAAAATGGAGATCAATTTGATCTCATTTCTGAAATTCAATTGGCCGAAAAATTGCAAAAATATTGATTTACGTGTAATTTCACGATTTTGTGGATTGAAACGCCTAAACTTCAAAAAAGGACTATTGCTTATTTATTTTTATTTATTAATTTTTTTCAATTTTTTCAAGTACAAACTTTATTAAAAAAGTAAAAGTTTTGATTGAGGGGCCCTTTGTAGAATTTCTCTATTTTACTTTACCAATTTTTGGTCGTGAGGGTAGATAAAGACGTGTTTCTGGTCCAGTGAAAAGAGTGGACAAAATTTGAAAAAATTACTCCTCTTGAGTTATGATGACCACGAAAATTTGGTTTGTTTTGAATGTACATAGAAAAAATCAAAGTTGAAAAATAAACCTACTTATGATGCTGCATTTCGTTTTTTTATCCTTTTTTTTTTAAATTTTTTTCCTATGATAATCTCAAATTGTATGTAATTATTTTTTACCTCAAATTAAATTATTTTTTTGATAAATAATTAATTACTTCGTAATTGATTTTAAAAAAGAAAAGGAAGCCACAAATAGAAAAAAAGACAATGTCGAATGGTTTGTTTACAAAGAAAAAAAGTCAAACACATGTACTCTGCTCCTCCCCCTCCACGAAACATCTCCGCGTTATCGAAGGCTGTTTTTCTCCTCGTTTAGAAAATTAATTTTATTCGTAAATATGGAAATGAAGCGATTATTTCGATTTATTCATTCAAACTCGTCGCTAATATCTTCCTAGGTAGCTTCCTATTAACTTCTCCTTATCTTGGTAACATCCGCGAAAGAAGTGTATTTTTTCCAAGGTTGTTGTTTTTTTATCTGACTATTTCGAACGTATCGCAGGCGTTCGACGGGTAATTTAAGCTTTTTATCGAGAGTAGTAATTAATTTATCGTATACTCATCGAAGTAGTATCCGGAGAAATGACCTGTTTACGTAGGGTTTCTCCGAAATAACATTTTTTTCTATCTTTGTTGTAAAGAATTTTACTACGTGTCGCGTGATGCTGCGAAGAAAATGTATTTTTGTAACGTTCGTATGATCGCGAAATAGTTCACGGATGTAGTCACAATGCGATACACCTTTATGATTTTTTTCTCTTTGGTTTCAAAACTTGTAGCATTTTGGGCAACGTGCTCTTGTCGACGAGCCAATATCGAGATTGTAATTGGAAATAAGGCGGGTGAGTACGAAGATGTTCATCTGAGCGTCGGGAGATTTCTCGAACATTAAATTCGGTAGCCGTTGATGCGTCGGTTGTGGTAACACTGGTAGTGACGGGCTTCGCGCTTGTTTATGATATTCTATGTGATATGAGTACAGCGAGTTTAATCAGTCATATTCATATTTACTCGTTGAGCCGGTTCGACAAATCGTTCGCGATGATGTTTCGGTGCTTTTTGTGACGACGCCGCTTCAGCGGAAATGATCGAAAAGGCTGTTTTCGCGCGGAGATGTTATCACTCGATAACAATGTGTTTATGTTGCGGGTCGTAAGCGTTATCGATCGAAGGTTTCGCTCGTAGCTTATAAGTTTCTTCGATGTTGAAAATTTTTCGCATTTTTTTACTCCCCCTCCCCTCCTGCTCGTGTATTATGGATTTACTACGGTATGCGGATGTTGTTTCCGAAGCCCTGCTCTAAAGCTTCGATGATCGCGTGGAAACGGAAACCTTAACACGATACGTTCATTAGGTATTTCCGTCCGAGTCCTACAACAGGTTAACGAGCAATTAAAACGGATATTCGAGCTTTTTGACATATTTTCTCACGAATATAACCTGCAATTGCAACCTCGCGAGAATCGCGATTGATTAATTCGTCCAAGTGATATTTCGGTGGCCGAATAAATGGTTTAGTGTTTGTGTTATATTCGCGATTTCTGCGTAAGAAGCCGAAATGGTCGAACGCGCTGATGACGTCATGTTCCTTAGGCCGATATATCATTCTATACAGTTCTGGGATTTTAAGTAAGTGAAGGAGGATTTTTTTTGAAAATTTATGCGGTTAATGGTGATTTCCAATGTATGAAAAAGTATAGCGTTGAAGTTCCAATTTTCAGCTCGTTCTGAGGTAATTGTTGTTTTTGGAAGCGTATTTCAAACCGAAAAAAATTAAATAGCATTTTTTGCGATTTCCATCGCAACGATTAAACAAGAAAAAAAATTATAAAAAATAATCATCAATTTGTAAAATTTTGAATTCGGTCGTCTGTGCTTAATAAAAATGTGCTGCCGCGTTGGGGAAAAATTCAAAGAGGGGGAAAGGGAAGTTGTCAATTTTACCGTTGATATGATGATCCTCTCTCCCCCACCTCCGAAGAAACCTCAGTTCGTCAACACTTAAGGGTAAATTTGATTGTTTATAATTTTTTTTTTAGAAAAATACAATAAAATTGCTAAAACCTGAATTCCAAAAAGCAAGAACATCACTTTGATTTTTATGGAATTTTTTAAATTTTAAAATACGACGATTTTGGAATTTCGCGAACAAAAAATCATTACTGAGAACAATTTTTTTCAATATTCATAATATAGCCTTGATTTCACGAAACGACGAAAATTCAAGTATGATATATTTCAAAGATCCAAAATAAATTCCTGAAATATTTATAGAACGTGCTGAAATGATGTGGTGGTTGGGAGGGAGGGGGGAGCTCGGCGATCTATGGTAGAGAGAGGGGATGCATAAAGTCTCCTGCGAAAGGTAATTCAAAAAATATATTTCATAAATTTTTCAGGATTTGGTCACTCATCCGAATAAATTTGAAATTTTAGGAGAAAGCTTGTCAAAATTTTCCCAAGTCGTGTTTCTTTAAAGGGCAAATTGGTTTAGCAAATTTTTAAAATTATTTAAAAAAGTCGTCTTTTAGCGATAATTTAGGAGGAACAAATTTTCGAAAAATGAAAAAATAAAAACAAGTCGAGAATTTCTAAACGATCAAAAATAAACTTAGTTGATTGAATATTTTATAAAAATGTGTCGTGAGGAGGGGGGGGGGCTTCGATTCGATTTACAAGAAAGGCAAATTTTTTATCAAACTGAAAAATATTGGTAAAATTTTCACACTGACCATATTGATTCTATTGAGGTTTTTGTGAGAAAAAAATTGCCAAAAAATGAAATTTTTTGAAGAAAGAAAAATTTCTATATTTTTTTGCGGTTTTTAATTAATTTTGAAAAAAAAACTTTGGATTTCGAATTTGGATGTAGATCCGAAACTCTGTGAAAGAAAAATTTGTAATTATTTCTTAAAGTGTGAATCAAAAAATTAAACAATTGAAAACAAAATTTTTTAAATTTAACTTTATTTTAAAAAAAGAAAAAGATGCTCATGTTGCGGAAGGAAACCCTTAATTTAATTTAATAAAATCAATATCTGTAAGAAAATAAAATGAAATATTGAGGAGGAGGGGAGGGGGGTCAAAGGTAACATTTTTCACTATTCAGTATTGATGCAGATTGTTTGAAATTGACTTAAATCGCGCCTAAAAATGGAGCTTGATCCTTGGAACGGAATTTAACTGAGAAATTACAAAAAAATAGCTCAATTTGGATTCTTTTTGTTGAAGCGTAACTTTTCTTTGAGTTTTATCGATTTTTTAATCCTTCGAAGAATTTTAATTTTTTTCGGTCATTTGTAAAATTCATCGTAAAGCGAAATGTTTGTATAATTTCCTTGAGAAATATTCTAAACGAGTCGTATTTAAAAATATCTCACGTCTGTAACCCTTTTCCTTTTTTTCTTTACCCTCGATAAGCCTCTCTGACGTAAATTAACCGAAGGAAAAAATCCGATTATTTCGAATCGATTTAATTTAACGGAGGTTTTACTCTAGGACTTAATACTCGATCTGGATTCATGTTACAATGAAAATAAATTCATCGAGCTAGAAAAAAGAACCCCTATCGATTTATACCTGAGATGAAGTCAAAAAACCGTCGATTTGGTGGATAAAAAAATCGCCCGGTTTGAAAAATACGACCAAATATTCTCAGATATTATTGAAAAATAATCAACACGGGCGTTAATCCGAGCGAAAAAAGGCCTCGATGTGATAATTTGGCGATTCGCAGGTAACCACCACGTGTAGCTTTCTCGCGTCGGGTACCTTTTGATGTGGAATGAATGGACTTATAAATAGCGCCATCTCATTGCCAGACGATATCGATGGTAACCCTGATTAATGTTCACGCACCGTGCATCGATTATATTGTGTACGTTGGGAACAATAACGCGTGGTAATCCGTTTTGGGCAAACCTCAGGGCGGCTAAGTTTTGGAAACGAGGACACCGAATGTGTAACGTGTATCACACCCTTGAGCTTGGTTTTGTTTTACAAAAAAAAAGGGCTGTGGTGGTTGCAATGACACTCCTTTCCCCCCATGATGAAGAGGGTATTACCGGTTTGATTGTCGTGTAACGTATTTTTTTAATGTGGCGATGGAGTTGGAGGTTGATGTGGAATTGGCATCTGGTGGTTTGCAGAGTACGATGTAGGTCAATTTAGGGTGGATTTTCAACGAGACGTTTAACATGGAGTAATTTAGTCGTGTGATACGTGATGTTAATTAAAAGAAATTTTACACGCTCGAATTAATCAGCGAGAAGAGTAGGGCGGATGTTCGTGTTATCTAGGTTCTTTGTGTTTTACTACATGTCACGCCGAGATAGCATTTGATGAATTTTTATCGCCGAAGAATTTTTCCTGCGGATGCGGCGCCGTGGTAAATTTACGAGATGCGTTTGTAATTGAAGCTGCGAGGCGTACGTGTGGTAACAATGGTTGAAAAAATTGACATAGATTTTCTTTCATTTGGTATCACGATGCTTGATCTATTGAAATTTCTCCTAAATTCAATGCGTAGGTTTTCAATGCAGAACTGAATCGAATACTGGTCCAGTTAATCGTGTATTGGTTGCAAAATGAGAGTAAAGGCTAAAATTTGGTATATACCAAGAATTGAATATCCATTGCAATATATTCAACTTTGGCATAAAATGTCATGTTCGTAATTGCCCTTTTTTGTACATCTAAATGCACCGTAATCAGTCCTTTGACTGTATCTTCGCAAAAATCGATTTAACGAGAGAAATAGCTCAGTTCAAAATTAAAGCGCATAAAATTCTCTATAAAATGGACTCCCCACAAGATAACGTCACTTGACGCATTTGTGTTCTTTGTGTGATTATAAAAGTAGCATTTTTTGTGATTTTTGGACAAAAATGGTAAAATTTAGTTTTTTGCTTTTAACAAAGTCAGAACTGATTTTATCAAAAAAATTATCAAATTGAAAATTAAAGTTCGATAAATTCTCTACAAAATGCACATATAATGATTTGAAATCATTTTTCTAACTTTCAAGATATGAATCGATAAAGTGAGGAGATTTTCTATGATTTTTCCAGCCAATCACCTGACATTTAGCTTTTCGTTTCTAGCTCACCAAAAAATGATTTTATGAAAAAAATGGTTCAGTTTGAATCAGAAGCCCTTTAAATTCTCTGAAACTCGAGTATAATTGAATTTAACTCGGTTTATCGGTTTTCGAGGTTTAATCGGCTTAAGTAGGAAGTTTTTTTGATAATTTCTTCATTTCGTTGTTCGTCAACGATGGTCTGACTCCGCTGGAATGGAAGTTTAATGGATAGTTTTCAGTAAAAACCAAGTTTTTCAAGGAAATATGAGCTTTTTTGGGACGAAGATCGATCTGGGGTGGAAGCTGTTGGTACAAAAGTTGTAGCAAATGGAGGAAAGTACGTTTTCAATTCTTTGTCTGTGGATTAACGCCATGTACTGACGTCAAAGCCAGAGGTATATCTAGGAGAAAGGATTAGATGGAAGAGAAGAGTTGGGAGGATCTGAGAAACTGGAAAAGACGTTGGACAGAGGGAGGATCGTCACTAAGGATTTCTGGCGTAGTTTTGTGAAGGTTGATAGATCTAAAACTTTCGAGTTATTTGAGATAATTTATTTTTGTGTTTTTGCATTTCTCATGAGAAGAAATAAAGTGCACGAAAAGTTAATCTGAGGGGAAAATGATGAAAACAAAAGTTGTAGGAAATTAAAAGGAGCAAATTTTGGTATCAAGATTTTTTTGCGTATCTCTTCAAGTTTTCGAGATATTGCGTAAAATCTCGTTATAAAGGACTGAATCCTTAATTGAAGGGGGGAGTGTTGAACGTTTGGAAATGATCTGAGAAACGTTGAAGTGCTTTTTTCAAGGTAATACTCGAGGCACGTTGAATACAAAACGTTAAGATCAAAGCATCGACCTTTGTCATTTTAAAGTTTTTGATCTCGTGCCACAGCTGCATAAATCTATCAATCCTTCGTGTACAAATAAATACGTCAGCGAGTTTTTTCCCCTTTCAATACAGAGTTTTATATTTTGATAAAATGTTTTTTTCAGAATTTTGGGAGATTTTATTCGATTTATCTTTTTAACGAATATGAAGTATCAATATTTCGAGGAAATATCAATTTCTATCAAGTATCATGTTACATACGATGGTCTTATCTTTTGATAAATTATTTGTAAGGAGATTAACTACACGTAGGCTACGACCCTTTAGACCTATCCAATAACAACGATATTAGATAATGGAACTAATATAAATATTTTGTTCTTATATTAATCCAACCTCAACGATGTAACTTTTCCTATGCCATAAACACAGATGCGCGATCGAAGAAAGTGCTAGTGAACTGTGTGTGTAGTCGAGTGCGATATGATAATTTTAATGAACATGTGTCGGCCAAGTGTTCGAATTAGATGCAATACGCGCCAGCACAACGGTGGAGTTCTCATCAATACCGAATCTCGCGGAGAAAGTTCTGTGAAATTTTTTCCGCACCGATGGATACTCAAGTAAAAATGATTAAAGGGGAGATATTTTGGAAGTGGAACTCAGGTTATGATATTTTTAAGGATTCGATACGCGCTGGAATGAAATGGAATTATGGATATAAATTTCACATACTAGAAACATTCGTAATTGGTGGTTCGGTTTGGAGATGTTTTATTTCGTGAAAAGATTAACGCCTGTTGTGATATATGAGGTTCTGAGTCTTGTTGTACATATAAACGGCCGCATAATGCGAGATACGTGGTAGCTGACGATTGATGACGTCATTTTGTTAGAATTCACCGCGTTATAGAAACTAAGCCGAGATTTATGGAGGTATTGTGATGTCAACAAGGTGATTTTCAAGGATTGTTATTTCCGAATGAAAGCACGTTGGATTTCTCACGTGGATTTTTAGAGTGGCGGAAGTTGGAGGATTGTGTGATTTGGGAAAGCAGGCGATTAAAAGAGATTAAAGTATTTTTCGTGTTTCGAAAGTACATGAGTTATTTCGAATTTCGGGAAATTTTATTTCCAATGTGAGCCCACCTTTTAGAGACTTTTGCGAAATAATTTCAATTAACGATATGACTGCCTTGGAATTTAAACTAATTTTAATAAATTCCACCAACTTTCGATCTAAACTAAAAATTCCCAGCGGAGGAACTAGAATCACCGGGACACCGGGTATAAGTCATGAATTGTTGACTCGGAAATTTTGTGGTTTTGTGCTGCTTTTGATGAACCTTTGGCGCTTTTTTCATGAGCCCGAGTATTATATTAAAAAATTGTTGTTTTTCTATTTTACAGCATCGTTAGTTCATTAAAAAAAAACAAAAATTAAACTAGCGCGTTTTGATAGCGTCATAAAAAAATGAGGAAAATTCAAAAAGAAATTTAGTGTTTGGTAAAAATTTTTATAATTATAAAAAATTAGGTAACCAAACTTTTCGTAGAATTTTTTTTTCGATGTGTAAAAATCCTGAATTTTTTTTTTAATACGTAGACTCGTTATTGATTGAAACAGACAATCCCCCCCCATTCACCTCCTCCGAATCGGACATCTCTTAATTGCACGTGCGACTCCAGATCTTCACACAGATGACTGACTTGGCTGCTTTTTGCTTCGAGTGATATCCATGTGAGCAAATTCGTGGGCTTATTTTTGGTTGACAGCCACTTTGGCTCGTTATCAGGCGTAGTCAAGGGCTCAAATGCATACGAAGGCTACGAAACGCAGTGTTGCCAAGTGAGGGATTTTTCGGTAAAGCGATTTGAACTGTGTCACTTATAAATTGTTTATTACTCGGTTGACACGAAGTACGAACTTGAGGAATTTAAATCAGTCGCGTCGGCGGTAGTTAAATTCGAATGGATTCTTTTATCGCCGATTTCTTTTTTTTTTTGAGAGGTAATCGGAACGCGTTGGTTCAATTACGACGATACGACATGCCAGAACGAGCGGTTATCTTGAAAGATAACTTGAAATGTTTCCGGATAATGTGATATTTGTGGTGCCGATGATCTTATAATTTCGACTCAAATGTGAAACAAAGCTCGAAGGAAATTGGAAATCTCGGTGGATTTTGCTTGATGAGATTCCAATTTGTAATTATACCGATTTACGTGTTTGGAAGGTGTAGGAAAAGAGTCGTGAAAAAACGTCGAATTTGTTGGAGAAAAATACGAAATGGAATTCTTTAATGGTCGAATTATCGGTTACGTGTATTTAAATTAGCACCGGATCGTGTGTCGGTTATAGGTTAATTCTCCGCTTGGAAATTCACGTTTACTTTTTTACACGAACGGTGTTTTAAAATTAGGACGTAAATGCGCGAGTTTAAGACGCGCGCGAGTATGCGGAATATCCAAGAACCAGTTACGTTTTACACGACACGTGTAAAAAATACTCGGGGGTGAAGATACGAAATGATCATCGAGGTCTGCTTGGTGGACCGCGGTGTATTTGTCGAAGAATACGAGATCTCGCATTGGGTATTTTTAGAACGCAGCCTCCGCGTAATTAAAATTGATTGAGAAAAGGAGCCGCTCGTTGGAGATACTCGAGGGGGTATTATGGCGATAGAAAATTATAGCGTTGCGACAGTACGAAAGCACCTTGATCTCGGTTCAAAAAAATTCAATGTCCATGTAAAAACATATGTCGAAGTATAAACGTTGGATACGCTTCGATGGATAAACACCAGGGCCAATTTTATCCCCCTAATTTTTACCTTCCAAGTGAAGTTGCAGATGAAGCGATTGCGTTAATATTATGGTCAATAAACCTAAAACTGTATAAAATTCACGTCATAATGAATTATTGTGCTTGCTCGCGAGCGAAATGACTAGTGCTAGAGTTCACGGCGATAGTGAATTGGTTAATTTCGCATTCAACTAATCATCGCGCGTAGCCTATGATAAGCTTGAATTGTAAAGAGATCCGATTGTGAACGTGCCCAGCGTCGTGTACGTTGCATCTTGCGTGCTGATCTAAAAGGTGGATATTGAGGGAACATCGGACGTGGAGATTTGGAGGTTTTCCGGCTGCAAAAAGGCTGGCGACGGAGAGGGTTTTGTGCTTAAAAATGTATCTGTGTTGGAATTGACGTTAGTGGTTGATAATCTATGTTGAAGCTGATAAGAGTTTTCTTCGAAATCTTTTTTATTTGTTATCAAAGTTGAAAACGATTTTTAGATGTTTGGAAGTTAGCAAACGAAACAGATTTGTTCGTGATTGTTCCTAAATTATGTATTTTCGCTCCATAAAAGTATCACGTCAAATGAGCGAAATTTATGAAAAATATGGAAATTTTAAAAGAAATTTTTTCTATTGTAAAATCACATTCTAAGGGTCACAAATTCTAAATTAATGTAAGTTCATAATACTCGATTTGAATATTTTTGAAAAAAATTAACTTCGTCGATTACACGCATTGGAATTTTTTTTGAAAAAATTTACAAGAAAAAACAAATTACATATTATTTTAAATTTTGTCTAAAAAATATTGAATAACTTCGCGTGCTAAATAGTAACGACGCGCGCACCAATATAACATATCATACTAGTGTAGAAGGGGAAGGGGAACTATGCGACACGCGTCAACGAAGTCAGTTCCGTTCGAACCGTTGTGCAATGCAGACGTGTTTACATACGTATTGTAGAAATTATAGTTTAAGGGGTTATCAGCTATTCTCTATGATTGCAAGGTTTTTCGTTTTTAGTTTTTCTAGGAATCGAAACAGATTTCCAATGAAATGAAATTTTTCGATGGAATTAATGTTTTTTTGTTTTTTTTTTTTACTAACCCTTTGGAATACTAATATTCTCAACAAACTATTTTTACATAAAAGATGGAATTAATGTTAATTAGTGCAAAAAAAACTTTTTCCCTTAATTTATATATCTCAGCTATCTCTATTAAAATATTAAATGAATAAATCTTTTTGTAGGCGCTTGTACTTTATTTAGCTGTAAAAAAGTTTTCAAATGAGCCTTGCAGATTTGTACGAATCACATCTTTGAATAAAACGAATCACCGATGATAATTTATAATCGAATCCTTCTACGTGTAAAATAGAACTTATTACTCTCAAAGCATTATTCCCATCGAAATCTATTTTTCATCGATAACATCTCACTTCGTCGCCAAAACTCACCCTTTTCTTTACTTCAGTCTTCAGTTCCACAAATACCTTAACAAGCTACAAAGGATTTACTCAACGTTCTCGTCTGTTTTACTGCCAGCGCCATCAATAACTCCATCATTGGCGCTTTCGTTGTTCGCGCCGTTCAAACGACAAATTCCGGTCTCATTACGCGTTGCTGCCGTCGCCGCCTCGGATCTCTCGTACAATGTCACTAATTCGCTTGTTTTCGTCAACTCCACCGTTACGACGTATTTTAAATATAGCGTCGTAATAGGCCGTTAAGAAGCGGCCGCCGTACCAGTAGCTCTCGAGGTTTATTCTAATTAACTCGTTCATCCGGGTAATTACACCACGCGATCAATTTTAACGACGGAACTCGACGGATTTCTAGCGTTAATACGCGGACGCTCGAACACGCGGTCATTTGTACAGCGTGGTTTTTTCTCACCTAGGTCCATCGTGCCGGAGACCTTTACCTGGCACGGTGTTTCGGTAGCTCGATGGACATTCTTAGGGTATTCCCACGGTCGTAATTTCAATTTACTCGGTCGTGGATGCGCCGTTAAACGGCACTGCGAAGGTAATTACTGGCGAATCCTCCGATAATACATGTAGTACATTTATTGTGTACTATACGTATACACCCGGTCAATTATAACGGTACAAAGAATTGGTGTGTAGCCGGACGGGCAATACGATAAATTCGTCCGGGTATTCGCCAATTAACCGTCTTGTCGCTGTGTGCTCGTTAATGTCGCGTGAACTTTTTTGAATGACTCGAACCTCTCTTGTTTTTTCTACTCATTTAAAAGGCAGGAAGTTCGAACGGCGTCGAGGTTATTTTCGAAATGACTAATCCATTACCCACGTAACATTTAATTTGGCACCATTTCTATGGTATTTTGATAAAAGCACCAGCGACGATTTTCCAAAACAGCCGGCCACACGTACGTCGGATTGTAAATACAAAACGTCTTGCTTTTTAATCATGAGAATATTCGATTTATTCTATTTCATTTGCATGGCCGGTATGGTACTGGCGTTCTTTGGTCCTAACCTAAGCATGATCAATGTGCCGAATATCTTCGACAGATATAAGTACTTTTTAAAGCATAAGCTCGAATGTGACATACGCATCAATGACAAGCCCGATGAGGAGAGGTGTGATTCGGCTATCACCTTGAATTCCAGCTCGTCTCGGCGTAGTCCTCCGAACGTCGCTGAGTTAGCCAAAGACATCATGAAACAGGTGAAATCCAGCCAGAAACAATCCAGCGAGTCCTTCCTGCAAGATGCCGTCGATAAAATATTCAAAAACAAAAGTCTGCATAAGTCCCTTAGCAAAGATTGGCGTAATTTAGCGGAGCACGGTAATTTGAAATCGATCGTGGATAAAATCGGCGAAGTGGCGGCTAACGGGCAAAATGCGAGTACGATGGATGAGGTCGCTAAAGCGGTCAATAACATTTTCAAAGAAGTTCAAGATTTAGATGATGAAAATTCTGATATTGGTATGAGGAAGATTTTCGAACAATTACATAATGAAGATGAAGATTCGGATGATTTCAGTAACAGCGAATAAACGTGGTTAGATTTCAATATGTAATTTTCAATCGTACACTAATCCTAGGTGACCGTCGTTGTTCGATTTTATAGTCACAAAAATACGCGTAAAGAATTAAAAAATAAAGATCAACATTTGAAACGCAAATTATCATCGTTGATGTCCCATACATTCGAGTTAATCGCAATTTCAATGAAATATGCTTCAAAACACATCCACACGGTGTGAACGTTCGATGAAGACTGACGTCGTCGCAAGCAGCAGCGGCGGTAGCTTCTCCTTCCCTTGAAAGTTCTTTGGGTACGCTGCGCGTTGGCGCATGCGCCATCGCGTTTTTCAGAATATTGTCTTCTACGTTGCGAAATTGAAAATGAATTTGATTTTTCTCAATTTTAATTCGATGATTCTATGATTTTATTTGTTTTTGAGATTTTTTCGAACTCCTACGTAGAAATTTCCATTTTCTTGGTTGATAATTCGAAAAATCGATGGGGATTTTTCAATTCCTCAAGAACTTTGTAACGTTTGCAAATCAATACGAATAATCCACACTTCCAGATACATTCGGCGGATTGCTAGATCCATCGATCCCACAAAACCGCAACTTGATCGTGCCACCGAACAAATAAATCATTATGGAAAATGGCCCGCAAGCGCATAAACAATAGCATCGATCCTCCAGCGGACACAGGCGAAAGGCATATCGTTTATGCAGGCTACGATAAGGGAAGTCGTTTAATTCTCGTGTTTCCGATTTTTTATACACGCGATTAGTCACAGTGAAAAAGATAGGTATACGTTTGGACGTGTAAAAAAAACAAACGAGTTGCCCATGCACAAATATACGCGTATCGTATGTAATTCACAAGCCTATATCGTGTATTGAATAAGTTAACCGGAATAATTCGGCGTAAGCTGAGGCTGTGGGTGTGCAACACTACGAGTACCGTTTATGAGAAATGGAAAAAAAATAACGTGGTAAACTGCAGGCGTTATACGCGATGCATACGTAATGACGGTGTTTTGACAGTTTAACCAAAATACTCAGAACGTGTCGATATAATTGACTATGTGAATGTCGACGACGGATATCGGAGGTGTAATTGCGATGACGGACACGTTTCGGACTCGTGTTTCCGGCCGGACAGTCAGTGGATTACAAAGTTGTAGCGAATTTCGGGGATTTGCTATCTTCGGAAATCGATCTACGTGTGAGAGAAATAGAGCACGGAATGAGCTCAGGGTTATGTTCCTGTGTGAATCGCGAAATTTCTTCCAGATGTGTGACACTGTGATCTCCGTGTACGTTGGTCGTTTTTACATTTTCGAATATTCCAGAAACCTTGAAAGTGAACATTCCTCTTGAATTTGATAGCAGTGGAGAACTGGAGATCGTCGTATGTGGTATTGAGTAATATTTTTATGGTCTTTTAATACCAATTTATAACCTATATAAAAGTCGAGTTATACTTTAAATGGTTTTATATTTACGATTTTAATTTTTTCTCGTCATAATCGAATTTTTACGATATTTCCGTTTATGGTTTGTTTTGTGTATCGAGTGATTCCTTAGTAAATGAAATAGGCAAATCTATTTACATCTCTGGAGGTTTACGATGGGGCGAAGAGAAGGGACCAGTAGTGGGAGGTACATGTTCTATGCAGGTTCGTAGGTTTATCAGTTTGGTGATAGAATTTGTGGTTTATGAGGCAGCGTTGATGTTTATTAGAATCACGTATTCTATTCTAGGCATTTTTAATTTTTTTTAAGTCTTAAATGTTCATGAAATTTTTCTGAGTTTACACGGATTTATATTTTGTTATGTTCAATTTCATTTGGAATTGAAAAAAATAGTTCAATTTCATTTTTGAAAAAAATTTAAACAAGAGATTTTCCAATTCTAGGAAAAATCATTTCAAGCAACATGAACTCTCGCAACAAATTTTTGTTTTTAAAAAAAAACGATCCTTTGACGGAAACAGGGAATCCGTTGTACTTTTGAGATATAAGTGTAAAAAATGCTATGTGGTCTTTTCGCTTATTCGTGAGTCTATTAGTTTAAATATGTTGCAATGTGGGAACATTTTTTAATGTCTATATTGGCATTGTCCCAAAACACCCTTCATGAGGAATATAATTATTTCGTTTCATTTGGGGGGTTACGCTGAAACGATTCGGTTTATCTTTTGAAGGTTTCGACATAAAATGAACTTTGAACTAGTTATTTTAGAACGAAATATCTTTATTTTTCACCAAATGCACTTAAATAACTTTTTATTTTACGCATAAAAAAATACGTTTTAAGAAGTGTTGCCATCAGTGTGGAGGGTTTTTTGAAAAAAATGGTAAGAACTCTTGAAGTGGCCTCGTGGAATTTTTTGGAAATAAGAATAATTTCGTGGAGATGGTTGAAAATAGAAAATAAATGGGAAGCGAATTTTTAGCTGTTCGATGTCACATAGACGAATTTCGGTGCATTTTGAAAATCATGGAAAAATTAAGAAATAACGCTGGAGACTCCAGAACGACTCGCCAATGCGAAATTCGGACTCGGGAGGTTCGAATGAGGCGATAAACAGCGAAAGATGTGCGCTTACGCGTCACAACCGCGTTAGATCCACGACACGGGCGTTCGTACTGAGGAAAACGGTTGCGGCGCCTGAGCGTACATCTCCCGCTAGTACGCGGTGGCCGGTATCGACTTGACGGGCGTACGATGGCGATTTTTCAAAATTTTTTTGCACGTGAACTATCGATTTTTTCGATGCGATGCATATGAAGTTTTTTCTTCTTATTAATTTCTTAAACACGTTAAAAAATGTTTTAGCCAAAAAAAATTCATATTTGATTTAGCCTTGAAGATGTGGCCTGAAAGAGGTTTCTAGGGAGTTTTAGTACGTGCCAAAGCTCCAAAAATTCTGATTTTTGGCTTGTAGATGCATTTTATAATGATACATGAAAAAAATCATCTATTTTCTGTCGACCATTTTTTGAAGGGTTGAAGACTCGATTGAAAATTTTGAAACGCGTGGGGAGGGGGGTTAAATAATCGAAAAAATCTGAAAAAATATATATTGATCAAGTACACAACCCCCACCTATGATCAAAAATTTCCAGTCATTTGGTGGAAATTTCGTTAAAATGGGTTTTTGCCTTAATGTCACACGATTTTTTTTGAAACCAACCTCGTCAAAAACTCTACGATTTGAGTAAATTTAAATCTCCACATCGATCACCTGTACCGACTCGATTAAGAAACTGCGCAACCTGGTGTGAATTTTTCCAAGCTAAGATTTCGCATACGCCCTTCCATCGCCTTGAACCGTTGCTCGATATTGAAATTTTCTAACAAGGTAATAACACATACAAGACGGAAAGGGTGACGTGGAAAGCAACGAAAAAAAGCAACAATTACGCGCACTCAGTGGTTTGTGTGAATTAAATGGCGAAAAAATACAGGTTTTGGCGTGAAAAAAACATCTGCACGTTGGCAGATGTTCTTCGGTGGTATTGTTAGAATATTCAGGCACGAGACAGTATTAATTAGGAGACTAAATTACCTATTAAAATGTAGTCCAGGTTTTCAAGTATTTGCGCCGATAAAATAACGATGCGAAAAGTACAACAAAGAGTAGAAAGTGGAGCTTGTTTTGGACGTTATATTTTACATACACGAATTTCACGCACTTTTGAGGGCTATTTTAACGGATTCTTCGCTAATTGAGGAGTATTTGTTACGCGTTGTTTATACAATCGTTTGCGTAAGGTTTCACGTGAAATATTACAGAGGAATTTATCACGATTGGTATTGAAAAATTCAACTGTAGAGCTACGTCAAGCCTTAAACGATCGTATTAATTGCTCTAAAAGCTTCCGGAATAAGGAAAATTAAAGTTGTTAATATGAACAAGCGAGAAATGTAATTCGCGCGAGTTTGTAGAATGGTTGAGTCATGAGGATTTTTAATAACCACGCCGACGTTGCGTATTCCTAACGTTAATTATTTTTTCGTTTTTTTTTTGTTTCAGGTAAGTACACATATGACGCTGTAATGAGTCAATGCCGTAGCGTGGTCTGTATCTCGTTTATTTGTAAATTTAAAGTGTTCATGTGACCAAAACTGGGTCCTTGAAATATCGCTAGATTTGCAGATGTCATATTGAGTCCGTTGGGGGAAAGATTCTTACGTAATTTGACGAATCAGTAAGATATTTACAATCGGACACAACCGGGTTCTAATTTATTTCTCGTCGCGTTTCAATAACGCAGAAATTCATGTTGTCGAATGGAATATGTTCGATGTGGGTAGATAGCGAAAAAAAAAATTCTAAAATGGTGAAAGCGATGCTCGAACAGCGTCAAGGAGAAAAGGCCGATTGTTACGATGAATTTTATTACGTAACGAGCTATTCCAATATGCGCAGATTAAAAAGAACGAACCTATAAAATGTATCTATTTATGAATTTTAAAATTGGCAAATTCATTCGCGTATGAACCTTTCTCGATTTATTAAAATATCCTCGTTCCTCTTAAATCGTGCCCCTGGTGGCGGTTAACGAAAGTTGACCTTGGAGGTGATCAATTTAAAAAAAAACGAAATTGAAAAATTCCTAAGATCAATTGAAATTTAAAAGATTTGTGGTATTTTTTACACCTTTTATAATTCAATAAAATACCTCTCGTTCCTCTTAAATCGTGTCCTCGATTGCAGTGAACGAGAGAAATTCCCACAAGTTACCCTCATCCAGCTGGATGAGGTTACAGCATCACAGATTGACATTAGTTTCAACCACCTAATTCGTATAAAACAGGCAACATAATTGGAAGGCATGAAACACAAAAGGGCTATTACCATTTTCACCTCCCTCACTCAAATGAGTGAGGCTGGCGATATTCGGCCAATTTCATTATCAACTTAAATCATACTTCCCAGAAAAACTTTTAAATAGAAAAAAAATAAAAAAACTATAAAAAACATACGATTCCTTGATATTGTCAAAAATATGGACTAAAAGGGAGAGGGGGAGATCGAACAATTTATTTTAAAATTCTCGCAGAAATATTTAAAACACAGATTTGTAAGGGGGAGGGGAGAGGTTAAAACGTTCATTTGAAATTTTCAAAGAAAAAAATGGTAAAAAATTTCATTCCCCCTTCCATTCCTTCGTAGTCAAAAAATTGAAGAAAAAAAAAATTTTTAATTTATAGGAATAGAAATGGGTTTAAAAATGAAATCCCCTCCCTCCATCCCCGCTCCTTTGTCAATTCACTTCAAATTGACAAACAAAGGAAAATATTGAGAATAAATTGAATCCTCCTCCCCTCTCCCTCCCTCTCTCGCTCCCCTTTTTAGGTATTAAATTTACCAATTGCGAGATTTTTTCATCAAATCATGTTAAACTTCACGCAAAACAAGTTTTGAAAAGTTTTAAAAGTGGAGTAAACATTTTGAAATTTCGAAAAAATTATATTAAAGAAAAAAATAGAATTACGTAAAACATGATATTCAACATCCAGACTTAGGGGGGTGGGGGAGGGTGTTGGACAACTCATTGAAAATTCTCGGAAAATTGACACTTGAAATATAGATTTAAATAGGAAGAGGGGAAGGTAGAGGGTGCAAAGTTTATTTCAAAATTTTCAAAAAAAAAGTAACACGTAGTATAAAAATTGAAAAAATGTTTCATTCCCCTCCCCTTCTTCCTGCATTTCTGCGAAATTAATGAAAAAAAAGTGAAAAAATCCTTGACTGGTTTGTTGACTTAATGCGGTGGATTTTTATGAAGTATTCCTTATCACGAGCTTTTACAAGTTGTAGCGAAATGAGGAGTGTGTACGCTGAATTGTGTTTTTTTTCGGCCTCCAAAATAAAACATCGTCGACTAGAAGAACTTCCGCTCGAGTCACCCTCGCTTCGCACCTCCAGCCTGCCAAACCGCGTACTCGAGCCATTAATCGCGTTATCAGTACCGAGCCGGGCGACCGTTTGAACACCCATTAAAAAGATGATTTCGTCATTGTATAACCTTACAAAGCTGGCATATCTATCACTGGTTTATCATCGCTACGAACGTTACACCTTGAAAGCTTCTATTCGACACGTTTGCGCGAGAAAGAGGGAAAAAAAGCTGTCATAGCGGCGTACACGCCGGAGGCGCGTATTAATCAGCGTACAGGCTTGTCTCGGCAGGGAATCTGCCATCGAGGGTACCAATCGTGTCCTGTAATTGTTGATCTTTGCGTAAGTATCGTTCGATGGGTTTTGTACGTGGAACGAGGCGGCGACGGCGTGCGACTTCAACGTTATGGCATCTTATTAGCGCTTGTAATGGCCCCAAAGTGCGATCCAAGTTCACGGTTAACTTCTCCAAACGCTTCCTACTCGGTGACGCCGCGTATGGTGTTTTACTATCTTTTGTGTTTTCCTGGCTCAGTTTCTCGTTTTAGATGGACAAATATTAGTATTGGTGATTTTTAATGCGTTTAAGGCGCTTTGGTATTTACGCGCAGTACAAATATGCGCTGAACGTAAATGGATTTCCGTTATAGCGCCGAGTAATTTGATACGTTTCCCTGTATTTCTCTTTTTTTTTAGGGTTTAGATTAATGGCGGCTACGTGATGCTTGTGGCGTTGAGTGTCCTTTGTGTGAGTGGTCTCTTTGACGGGGTACTTGTAAAAGGAACGTACTTAGTATGCGGAATACTCGGATTGTCGAACACGTAAAAAGCAACTTTGAGTGTTTTAAAGCGTTAACGTCGCAAAATCTTGGTGAATGTGTGAAAATGTAGGTTGGTTTGATAAACGTGCTTTTAGAAGCCGAACTGAGCCAGTAATGCGATGGCTCATTTGTCTCAAAACGTTGATGTAATTTTGGGGAAAACCATGGTCGTCGTTTTGATCCCTCGGGAGATATGGTTCTGGAAATTATCTTGTAGAATGGTCGTCCAAAGTTTTAAAACACGTGTTAACTTCACAAAGAATTCAACATTTTGTTCCTTGTTTCAATCTCAAGTGGGTTGCGATAGTTGAAACTACCAAGATGCTAGTCAGAGGTAGCTTTGAGCGTAGTTTTGAATTAACAAATGGATTTATTAATGCGAGATAAGACATTGGGGGACCATCGTCAGAATCCAACAACACTGGAATATCAATATTTCAATAATAATCACGTATTAGCGATCGAACAAGCGCATCAATAACATCTATAACAACAGCTACTCAACAACTCCTTCAGCAATGGAATCTGCAACAATATGAAAACAGCGTATGGTAAAAACAACAACACGCTTGGTAACGAACAATAGGAATCACAACGATAACTCTTCGACAAACTGAGGGAGGGAGTGGTTACACGTGCTGCTGCTTCACCCCCTCTTATTCGTAATCCGCCCAGGCTGAACAATAGCACATAACACCGCATCGTGGCGACAACATCAATCGATACTTGGTGAATTGAACAATAGGTGGTTTCGTTGATGATCCAGACAATAAATAAAACTACTCGTGTTCTCTTCCGTGGAGATATCCTACTGCAAGATGAATTTTACCCACATTCAAGCTCCTGACTTGCACTCTGTCGTGGAATTTTGATTACGATGCTACGCGAAAACAAACCCCGCGTCGTAGTTTGATTAGCCGAAGGTGATCGAAGATGACTATCGAACGTTCATAAATTCATCTCAACGATCTCGTCCTTTTCCTTTTTCCGCATTTAAACGACAATCGTCGCGTTAATAAGAAAGGAAAATGAGGCCGGAGACGAGAGGAGGCATACGCGTCGGTAATATTTCGCTGTGTGTTTCGCGATCATTACAAACGTTCGAATTTATCGATTGGCCGGTCTCCAAACACAACGTAGATTTATTGATTACACGCCGCTGCGCCTCCGCCGCCGCGGACGTAATTCATAAAAGAATACATTTTATTTTAATTACTAACGTAGCCGAGCTCGCAGAGGCCATAAATGGAGGGTTAATACGGTCATTAAAAAGATCTAAATTTAGTCATAATAATATTACGTATTTGTAATTAAGGAAAAATAATTTTCGCTTTCGCTACGCCGCCGTTGATGCGGTATCGGCGGATATGGCCGACATATTCGAGATATCCGGCCTCCGTGGAAGTGATTCCATTCGATAGCCTAGTTCCTCGAAGGTCGAAATTTTTGGAAATTTTTGGGAAACACTGGATTATCGTGGGTTTTCGCTAAGCGATACCGATGGACGAGTGGATGCGGATTTCGTGCAATGTATATGAAGAGACCGTGTGTTCGATTGTGACTCATTATAATTTGCGCGCATAAAATGGCAGAGATTCTCGAAGACCTTGTCGCATATTTCAACTGTTGATAATGCGTGTACGTACAATAATTTAAAACAGACTAGTTTTCATGTTAAAGAAGGCAAAATAATGAAAGAAGTCGATTATAATAGTTGCATTCTTCTGCGGGTTTCGCGTCGCCGGCCTCTGGTCGCGGCCGTTCGATGTGTTATTGTTGAAATGCAGAAATCTCTTGGCCTCTGTGGGCGAATATGTACGACGCTGCGAGAGGACACCGTTAATTACGTGAAATTCTATATCGAGTGTATGACGGAGTACGTGGAGTATTTGCGTACTCGTTGCTGCTTTTGAATTCGATGTTAGTTTTGGAATCGCGGCGGGACCGATTTGTACGTGGGGGTGAGAGGGGATGGTTTTATGTACCTAGATCAGAGAATGCATGAGATCGTAGGAATAAGGTTGAAGAGTATTAGTTCTTTCGATTAATCTCCCCGGTTGCCTTGGTACTTCCAAGCATCGCTAAGCGATCGAAGTTCAGATTTTCAGAGATTTTTCGTAAAATCGTTATAAAAGGAGATATTCTTAATTAATATAAAAAGCTAAAAAATCGTTGGTAATTTTGTGAAGTTTTGTAAAAAATCTTAGTAATTTGACGAGATACAAGAAAATTATTCGAATGAAAAATATTCTTCAATCGATTCTCTACAACTTTTGTTCCTAACGATTTTCAAGCTGGATTAATATGTATTTGCTTCGGTTAGGGCCTCGAATTACACAATTATTAATAATCGTAAATGTTCATGTATATTTTCCGACAGATTTTGAACATTTTTTTCAAAATTTCGAAATGGAAATTGAAACGAAAAATTCTCCTCGCTCAATTCTTATCAATTTTGTCAAAAAATTTTCCATTCCTCCCTCTACCTCCTCCCCTCAATCGCGTGTACTCTCATTGATGTCACATCGGAAATAATCAATTTTTAGTATATTTTGAAAATTTAAGGAAATAGAGGGAAAATTATCAAACGAAAAATGCTCCTTGTTCAATTTACAACAACTTTTGTTCAATCGGTTTTCAATTTTGATGAACATTTTGTTGAAAAATGACCCGAAATGTTAAACATGTTGATGAAATATGAACGAATGACTCGAATGAAAATGTCCCGTACTCGATTTTCAACAACTTTTGGGCAAAAAATTTTCATTTAAGTTGACCCCAGATTACTAAAAGCTACCAAATTATGTTATATTGAGATGGATTTTTTTTTTAAATTAAATTTAAAAAATCTAGAGAAATGAGTCGGACAAGTTTTTTGTTTTCATATTTATTTAATTTTGTATAAATATTACATTTTTTTTTAATCAGTAATTTAAAAGATAATTTCAAAAGCTAAAAAAAATTAACAAATTTTTCAACAAATTGCAGCAAAAGAGACTATTACATTATTCATTTTTCTAGTAATTTTTATCAATTCTTTAAAAAATTGCAGCAGAATGAGTATTTTCTTTATTTTTTTCACATTTAATTTTGCATAATTGAGTTATGTTTTTTTCAGAAGTGATTAATTTAGAAAAAGTTGAATTCTATTTAAGAAATCAAATGAAAAAAGAAATTAAAAAAAAAGTAATTCAATGTAATTTTTTTTGTTTTTCAATTTTTTTTTAATTTAAATTTTAACTGTCTTTAAGATTTTTTAAATAAATAATTTAAGAAAAAAGGACGGCGGAGGGGGGAGAAAGGTGCAATTATCAAATTCTGGGAAGTTCACGAGTGTTTCACGTTATTTTTAGTGGTTTTGAAAGCTCATTTTAATCGATTCCACAAATTAAACGCTTTCGTCAGTAAGACAAATGGAAAAACCATGTTCGAAATAGTGTGTTCCTACTCACCTTCCCCTCCTATACTTTGGTTCGTTAATCAAAATTTATTTTTTATTGTATGCAAACGTATCTTGATTTTTTTTGAATTTTGATGTTTTTCAAAAAATTCGAGGTTCACATAAGAATTATGATTGAAATTCACATAATTTATCAAAGTTGTTTTATTTGTGTAAATTACCCCCCCCCCCTCCTCCGCCTTTTTTTATCCAAGCAGTTTTATTGTCCTAATGTCTGAGTTGAAAATTCAAGAAAATGAAAATAATCGCTTTATAGAATGTGGATAAAATTGTGTGAGCAAATTTCTCTGTGCTTATTTTATTTTTTCAACCTCTTTTTACGATAAAATCTCTGGATAAAATTACTGGAAAATTTGCTAATTCGCGAATAATAGATCGACAGAGAAAACGACAAAATCGAAGAGAATGCCCATTGACGGCGTAATTTCGAGCGTAGGAGTACGAGAAAACCTAGACGACGGTTTCGGTGTAAAGTAGTAAAAAAATCGCCGTACGCGTCCGTCGCAATTTATTAATTATCGCCTCGGTATCGTACCCCCTCCTTGTGGTACCGAGCTTCCCCGCGGATAATCACCGCGTCGAGGAATACTACGGTTGTACGAAAAGAGGGAGGGGCCGAAGAGGGGAATGATAGAACACGCATGGAAGTCTGCGAGATGAAGTACGGATACTGCGAGGACGGCGGCGGCTTATGCTACAGTTTCGTTGCGTTCTGTAATCAACGTAGGGGATCCGGTCCCTTGCGCTTGTCTCCGCTCCGCGAACGTGGTGTCGAAGCGCGAAACTCGTACCTATTCGCCATCATTAGACGTTTAATTCGAGTCGTGCGTCGGGAGTGTTTCCAAGTGTCGAAGTGGTTCGCGCGAACACCTGAGATGGATTTTCGGCTCGGCCCTGAGAAGACGCCTGGGCGAGAGTAATTAAGCCAGCAATGCGGGTAGTGCCAAGAGCCGGTGTGTAGTGCGCACGTGAGTCGTACAAAAGCTTCGCGGCTGTGGAATTAGAACTAGTCGTATTCGTGGAGTTTGCCGGTGTATTTCCTGGAAACGCGTTGCATCCTGCCGGGACGTATCACGTAGCATGGATTGCCGATCGTGCGTCGAGATTTAGCCGAGTGTTTCGCGGATTTGCGCAAGTGTCGCGAATACTTAACGAGGTTGTTGTGTCGTGTCTGGTATGCGAGTTGCGTAGGGGTATCTAGCCCGGTGAGTTAGCGCTGTTGGCGCAGATCCTCGAGATGTTGGATTTACTCTCGTCGCGTAAATCGTGCTACGTCCAGGGTTCGTGGAAGCCGCCGAGCAAAGGAGGCGATATCGAGAAGCTCCTCGATGGCCGGCCCATCTCGAAGAAGAAACCGGCGAAATTCAGACGTCCGTATAGTTACCACGGCACCAGAAACGTGCCCCTGCAAGCGACCATACCGGAAGAAGAACCCCCGAAATCATCGGCGCAGCAAATCGCCTCCAAGATCTTCTCGTCGCTGAATTGCGCCGCCCAAGCGAATGCGTACCAGACGTTGGTCCACGAAAGGACCACGTGCCCTGTGGAGTTCGGCGCCGGTGGAGGATTTTCCGATGTTTCGCGTACATGGAGGTTTCATCCGTTTAAGATGAGGTGAGCCTCAGGAAGTGTTATCTGCGGATGCGGTTATCTCGTCGATAGCGTGATTTTTACTAATTACGCAGTTTCAGTTTTGTGGCGGCGTAGTTATAAGTTGAGGATTTCCTTAGATTGTCGGCGAGTTGTGTGGTGTGCGTTGTGATTTTTCTCAATTGGAAAATTTTTGGAATTTGGGATGTGTTCGAGGATATTTTGCGCGAGGAAAAGGGTGTATTCGAGGTGAGGTGTAGTTAGTCATTTTTTCTTACGTCGCGTATTCGTAATGAAATCGAAACGTAGAAACATGGTTAATTCTATGATTTACTTTTTCGAAGAAATAAAATGACCGATTTGAATTGTTGAATGACGCGTTCCGTTTGTCTTACTTTGCATGTGGAAAACCTAACGAGTGAAAAATTTCGTGGAAATGAGGGAAATAGGAAACTTATTGTTATTTACAATTAAAACAATGTGGACGTTGTTCGTTGAAAATGTGCGATAAAAAGTATCAAAAATTGATAAGTTCGATGAAACGAATTTTTTTTAGCGATAAAAGCGAACCAAAAAATTATTTTAAAAAAATTTATGCAGTAAAATTATTAATAAATACATAAAAATTTTATTTTAATTTCTTAGTGAATTTTTTTCTTGAAATATGTTGATATTAATGTACTAAAAAAGTCAATTATTAATAATCTATAAATTGAAAACATATTCGAAAAAATTATGAATTTTTAGTAAAATTTGTTCGTAAAAATAAGAAAATAATGATGCAATTTAATAATTACAAATCATATCACATACTTGCATATTTAAAAATGGCCTTTAAAAAATCAACCCCTAATTTTTTTCATTTTTTTTCATTTTAATGTAATTAAGTCATGAAAAATTTTAATAAACTTGACATATGCTCGAACAAATAAATTGAAAAAAAAATCAGAAGTCCTAAAATTGGCATGAACCAGAAATGACAGTAAAATTAATTTTATAATATCGTTTTTTATTTTTTTTTCATATTGAAAAATGGACGAAAAATTGAAAAAGTCAAAGTGAGAGGGGAGGGAGGTTCACAGAAATCCATTTAGAAGTGTTTGGTTATCGCCAAAATACCCCTCCCCCCTCCGGCGTGTCATCTCTTCCGATTGTATATTTTCTCCTATATTTAAAT
>QBDW01001488.1:0-52956 GCA_003261595.1 Maconellicoccus hirsutus
TTGCTTGCGTTGAAAATTAAAAAAAAAATGAACATTCGAAATTTAATTCAAATTTTTTTTGAATTTAAGTAACCATTTTCTGGCTTTCGCTTCAGAGAACTTCTTGATCACATCGTCGAATTCAATTTTTTTCAATATAGTATTTTTGATGTGCAAGATAGCAATATATTGAAGCCATTTGCCGCCTCTAAAATTTTGCCGCCCTGGGCTATTGCCCACTCTGCCCATGTCTAAATCCAGCCCTGATGCATTCTAAGGAACAGCGCTCGAGCGCTCCTTGCGGAAATTGAGAACATCCGTAAATACTCATTCACAAAAAATTCGGTGATTCCTTTTTTCACGACATCCTGCTTCCTACAACTAAGCGAACACCTAAGGTTTATTGTTGTTCGATTATCTTACGCTTGTTATTCTCATGACATGATCTTTCTATTTAAGATAGAACTTGAATGTGTCTTTGTTACGTATTTTTTGTTTCTATTTTTCATGCCTATTTCTTTTTTTTTTTGAAAAGTTGTTTTATTTGGACATTTCTTTTAAGATATTAACGGTCATAAATTACAAAAAGAAGCAAAATCGGGTTAAAGTATTTTTTAAGTTATTTCACCACGCTCCAGCAATTGAAAAAGGTTCTTTTTTTTGAGGGAGCATTTCAATACATGCTTTGAAAAAAAACTTATTCAGAAACCGCTGCGAGGCTTTTGAAATTTTGCGATTTTTTTAGCGTGATTTCTACTGGATTAAAATTTTTTTCAATTTTTACTTCTTTCATTTGAAAAAAATTTTTTTTTAATTTTGGAGGATTTTTATATTTCACTGTCGGACTTCTAAGACCCCTCCTCAATTTTTCCGTATTCCATGTCACGAATTTTAATGAATCATAAAAAATGCATTTTTCTTTGTATCTTTACTAAGTGAAATTTCCCATAATAGACGTATCAACAAATTTTTATTCACCTTATTGAAGATGAATCATCACCGATGGATAATCACATATTCTTTTAGGCCACCATGCAACAACATTTCTATATTCTAATATCTTCGTTAAAAAAAATTATCCGCCATTCAATTAAATTATTTTCCAGTTTATACGTAGAATGGCAAAACTTAAAAACGCCATTATCATGAAACTTGGCTCACCAACTCAGCGGTCTATGGTATTTACGAGTATAACTGATTAATATATAAAAATCGGAAATCGATTCGTCCACAAACCATTTACTTTACTATTGGAATGTAACATCCTAATTCCTTCCCCTTTACAACGCTCGTAATTATACTGATAATATACTATTTACCTGAAGGGTTATAATTTAAAATTATAATCATCTTTATTTTTAGCTAATTTTCGTAATCCTGTGCTCCGGAGAACCTCGAGGCCTGAGATATCCAGCTCTCGATAACTCCGATGTACTCGAAAAATCTACGATTAAATTGAAACGTCGCGAATAAAATTATTCCGCGGCTACTGTCAATACCCTGAACCGGTTTTTATGACGAAAACGAGAAAATGATCGGAAAAACAACTTAAAATGTAGGGCGAGGGGCGAAAATCGTGTAAATATTTTAATAGCTTCATTAACGTTGTCAATTCACTCGATCCAGGTATACATCCTATGAAAATTAGCAAACCGATAAAATTCTCGACTCGATGCGATAAATATTCCGCCAATTAATACCCACCTCAGGTACGCGTAATGATGCAAACATGAATGAAAACAGTGCCTTATTCGTCGACAGTTTAGGCTGCTCGCCAAATCATGCATAATGCCGAAAAACACGTTGGTATTCTCAATGGAACCGTGGCGGTGTTAAAAGGAGCATTATTGAGAAAAGAAAATCTAAATAATTATCATGTATCACAAATAAGACTTTCTCAATTTCAAAACACAAGTGTTTAGAACTAAATCAGACAATGCGTTCGCAAGGTGTTTCGAGATGTTCACGTTGTCGCCTGTCGGCATGTGCTAAAGGACAATGGACCACACGCCGAAATGACTTCATTCCGGAGGAGGTCCTTTTACCTTAAACATCTGTCTTTTAGGTAATATACGAGGAGAAAATGTCTCATGGGCGGGCTACCCAGGACTAGGAGGCAGTCGAGTGTTGGTTTTTGTGACAAACATCCATTCATCTAAAATACACTGATGAGCAGGGGGTCCAGAGTGAAAAAATTGGCGAAAAAGACGCGAAATGTGAAAGATCTTCGGCGAAACTTCGTTAAGATATTTCCTCAATCACACACTTCCGATGATACTAAGAATACTAAATCACGTAAATTCCATCTTTCACTACACAAAGATGCCGATATTCCGGTACAAAAGCTTCGCAAAGGAGGATTTAAAGGAGCAAAAAATTGACTCGGAACAATTTAATTAAAAAGTTAAACCTACATACGCGGTAATCAGCGAACACACCTCAGGCACCCGTCCACCCTTAGGGATCACAACAAACATCAAGTCAACTTCACGCATTTAAACAACCTGCAAAGGCAATCAAGTGGCACGTAACATTGTAGAAAACCAGCTTTGAGAATCATTCGCGTGATAATAATGCGAAAACTAATTACTTTTATGCGAATGTTTAAGATCCCCTTCCTCTTATATTTCATGATGAAACTCCGCCCAGACGCTTCATGGACGGGGAAAATTATTCTTCTGTCTTTACCGCCAAGAATGCTTTCTTTTTTGCGGCTAATACGAGTATTATACGCAACGGATCCAATTCGACGAGGAATTTTACATTTGTATGAATAATTTACAGTGGCGCGCGTACCAAGAACCGGAAATATCTAATCCGATTCGTATAGAAAATTTAACGCTACTAATCACCATGTTAAATGGCACCTTTAAGTTGTTAAATAATTAGGTATTGGCAAACATTAAAATTTATTACAATACGTTTAACAAGGTCGTATAATTGCAGATGATTTCTAGCACCTTTTAAAAAATCATCATCGTGATTTATATCGTGCTTCGGGTTTCTTTGTACAGCTTAATGAATTAGTCTTAAAATCGAATTATCAAAATCCACATAAGTATCTCGGGAAACCCGTCTAAATTCGGAAATATTCCTCTCAAGTATAAAAACCGCGTCGAGAAATCGATTAATATTTTTTCTCTTATACCGAATAACGTCGAAACGCTGAATTTTTCTTGAAACAAATCTACAAAGAATTCCTTCGGGGTTTAGGTTTCTCGGTTTATATATACAGTGTCGTATTATACAAATGTTTTGTGGCTTTTACAAGTAATTACATTGTTGAAACGGTGTACTTGAATGTTGTGCTTTGTAAGCGTATAATCTTTCCTTTCCAAGGCCCTTTTTTCAGCTTTTTCAAAAGCATCTATTTTTATCTGAACACTATTAATTTTACCGACAGTTTCGTCCTTATCTCAATTTGAGAAAGAAATTTTATTAAATTTATCACTCTCGATGGAACAAGGTTGGCAGATGCGCTTACATGTTCTTGTCTAAAAGCTTCAAATTGTGTAAATTGAATATCGCCATGAGTTTCATAATCATAATTTCATTTGTTGATGAAATAATAATTTTTTTTTTTCTTTATGACAAAAAATTGAAAAAAAAACAAGTTTATGAATGATGAGGTTTTCAAGATTTAGAGATTCAAGTAATTCACTAGTCTTTGTTTTAGTTTATGAAATTTCAATCAATGTTATTATTTTAAGTTCATTGATGTACGAAGAAAATAAAGAAAAACGAATATACAGGAATCCAATTTGATCTTGCCCGCTTACACAATGAAAATTTTTGTTTTTGATTACTAATTCGTAGCAGTTATTCAAATAATATTACATTATAATGACATTACATTACTATTTGCTATAGTAATCAATTTATCATGCAATCATGTAATCAGTATTGCCAACCATCTTCTATAAAATGAGAAGAATTAAAATTCGATGGATTGATTACATAATTAATCTTTCACCCAATTTTAAAAAGTTGAAGCTGAACTTTCATTGATTCGATTCTATTTCAATTTAAGAAACAACAACAACAACAACAACAACAACAAACAGCTATAAAAATTGAAAAATAAAAATAATAACATAATTACATTCTTACTACAATTAAATCAGTGGTACCAATGACCAAATCATTGCGTTATCAATTTATTGTTACCAATGCACCGTGAACCATCCATGATCTGCATATAAGTCGTTACAATCTCGTTATCAGTTATCTTATCACTTATTGGAACCAGGCCATAATGAGTTAAACTTGGTTCGATGTAATAAGCTACTAACTTTACAAGTCGTTAATTAGTCAGTTAAAAAATATTCGTAATGTCGTCAGTTCGCCGATCACCATACGCCCACGTTATTCGCATATTTTCGTGCCTTTTTAAGGTGACAAAATCTTATAACATTATTTCATAGTTCAAACATAAACGTTAACTTATCTCGATAATTTGTACAAGTAATGTTGCATGATTTCAGAGTTTGTCAATGAAGAAATCCAGCTCGAACTGGTTACCGCTCAGGAAGATTATTGAGGTTTGTAAAGAAATCCATTTTCTATCAATCGACATATTCAAATTTGGTTAATTGAATCGAACGCTCTAGATGAATGAAACTTTCGAACACGTGTCTTTGCAGTACAAATAAGGTAATGTTTTTTAGATTTTTATTCATTTTTGGAGTTTTGAAAGTATTATCGTGTAAGTAGGAGTAAAGTATTGGTGAAACTTTGGATTTCCGATTGTAATGTAACGTTTGTATGGTAATCTTGGCCACCGGTGGCATTATGTTGATCGATTTATAATGACAGTCGATTATGAAATACTTTTCGCGGGTAGTATTTCATTTTAGTTTATGATCGTGTTGGTATTATTTAAGTTGTAGATGTGTGAGTCTTGACGGAGCTCGAACTGTCGAACGTTTCCTCTTTGGTGAGTTTTGTTTTCGATGGTATTTTGTGGACATATGACTACGAAGTGTAGCCAAACGAAGATGTTACACTCCTAATGTAATATTTTTGTTAGATACACTTTTGTTTCAACAATTTTTCTCCTAAGTTGGTCCAAACCTCACAAAAATGCCTTAACTGAAGAATTCTGCATGCGATGCTGACGGAGTAGCGAATTTTTGGGAAAATTAAAGCAAATACAAAAAAATGTCGATAGCAGAAAATGCTCCTTATTTATTTTTCAATAACTTTTGTTTCAAAAGTTTTTCTCCGAAGTCACCCCAAGCCTCACAAAAACGCCCCAACTGAAGAATCCTGTTTGTGATGCAAACATTTTACCGAATTGTTACGAAATTTGAGAATAAACGAAAAAAATGTTCATTATAAAAATTGTTCTTTCAATTCCCAATAATTTTTGCTCCAATTTTTTTTCCATCAAGCCATTTTGAGTTCTATAAAAGATACCTCAGCCCCCAACATGAATATTCCTAGTCTTTCGGGGGTACTGGAGAACTGGGTATGCTGTTGTATCGCCATCTTGGTCGTCCATCTTTTGTTTACATTCCTTATCAGTATGAAATTTCTGTGTTCGCTGTTTTTTGTGAGAAAAAAATTCTTGTCATCAAAGATTTCGTGGTACATTGAAAGTTCAGACGTATTTAATACGATTGATGCTACTTCTCTTAATCTCCCTACGTTTAAAATAAATTTCAGGATTTACTTTCTGATTTAAAATATCGAATAGCAAATATTTACATGTAAATTCCAATAAGAAGAACTCGAAGCCCATGTGCTTTTACAATTTATCGGCGAAAAAATTCTTTAAACAGTTATTAACTTCGATAACGGTTATTAATTGATTTATATTACTAAACATAACGCGACGAGGAGCCGGTTACCAAAAATTTTCCATTACGTTCGACAACACCTACTAGCAGTCTATTAACCTTCGTATTAGTTCATAAACCTCGTATTATTATGTTTAATACATGACTCCTGGCCGGAGTTCCATCGCAGACATTTCCGATGAAGCGATCACTTTCGCGCTACCGGTCGCCGGAGTATAGGTTGAAACACAGATGACGAATCTATGTAAATCGTCGATGCAATACGCGCCTCATATCGCATACCGAAAAAGGTCGTTTGTGGATGAAATTGTTCTCAGAAGTGGAATGCATTTTTGGCATATTTTTAGGTTTAACTGTTCTGCGGTCAGCTGACTGCTGACTCCTACGTAAGCGTGATTGTATAATCGTGGAAAAATCACTAAAGTGCAGGTATTTTTACAATGAGCAATATTCTGAAAAAAGAAATGGATTATTTGTTGATTTGTTAATTCTAAAGTACGCACGACGTCGGTAACGTGCATTTAAATTAATGATGCGAAACACGCGTACGCCTTCGCATCGTCTACGATGCATGTGCAACTTGAATCGCTACTTTTCATCTTCCGGCTATGGCAGTGTCTCCGTGTGTGTTTTTCTTCCAATCGAACCGTCATACGTTTGTATATAAACTTTCATTTGAATATATTTATTCATTATATAATGAGTCAAGGTCTATTGAATTTAACTTCAGAAATTGTTTGTTGATTTGCCAATTTTATGGGGAATTTTGCGAAGAATAATCGACGTTCTTTAACTATTTTTAATTTCAATTCAACCAGTGTTAATAGTCATTGAGCATTTGTGTGTAAAATTTCATCCATCCAACTTCTACCTCTGCGAGACAGATTTACTAAAACCTTGATATCACATGTGACTTGCCAACGTAACATTGAATCAACAGAAGCTCTTCTTTGATTTACTGATTACCTGTCATTCAACTTTTTTATCGCGCAGTTCATTGAATTCGATAACAATTTACAGGTGTTTGTAAACCATATGGTTGGCATATCTCGTGCTACCGGTCAAATTTATTCAGATTGATCGTATTCCTACATGTATTGATCTTTTCGTACTTATTATTTGATTATCGTACTGGCTTAATATGTTGATTAATGTATATCCAAGTGTTCTGCAGTTCGAGAGTTGAGATGATCGAGATTGAGGCAGAGTAGCGTGATATTTATACCTTTTCGCTCTCACAGTGGAAAAAACGCTTACTTTTGACCTCTCGATGGAAAAATATTGCTTCCTTAGGTGATGGCATCGTTCAGCATATTCATAACTCTATAGTACTTCTTTTGGTGTATTTTTAGACCTCTTTGAATAAAAGTGCGTGACAAGGATATGGTAAAAAAAAATGTTATTAATAGAAGATTGGAAAATGGCACTGATTGACAAATTATTCCACGGAGAAGGAGAGGGTTAATGCATAATAAGTAACAACTAGTTACCAACAGTATGTTTATCAGATGGAAAATGTTTCTTATAAGACTTTCGAGAAGACATATTTGATAAATGTATTTTTAGCTGTTACCTTTTATCACTAGTTAGCGCTGGAGATGATTAGATAACATCATTAGCTTTACTCGTGTTATTGATGGTTTACATGCTATTTTTAGAGTTATAATGCAAAATATTTCTCCTTTTTTTTATTTCCGTACAATGGTCTCAATTAACTCAAATATGGTGGAATTATACACAAGCCAAAGTTCAAACCTCTATTTCAAAATGGCCGCTTCTCGTCCTTCAAAAACGTGAAAATTCAAGATAGAGAAAAAAATGTCCAATAAATTGCAACGTACGCTGGACAAAAAGCCGAAGAACATTGCAGAAATGATTATTTATTAATTTACACATCACCAGAGGTAAAGATATCAGGTGACGAACTGTCCATTAACCGGTTGTAAACGGTACTATCTTTGTCGGAAGATTTGACATTCTTGTAAGTCTGCTTAGAAGACATTACTGTAGAAAAGAACAACTTAACTAGTAATAAGAAGGAAAAAAGTTACCAAGACCGCCATAGTTGAGATGCGGCAGCATACCAATGAGAATTGTATTATACCATAAAATATTTTAATGATCTGGCACACAAGCAATTTGTATCCTGAGAATGTCTCTATCAGTTTTCACGTTTGTGTAAAAAAAAAACAGGCCACACACGCGAGGATTGATCCAGTTTTTAACGTATGGTGCACAATCATATTTGCCATCATATTGCGCCGTTGCGAGTACTATGTAATCAAGGAATTTTTTCATACTGGAAAAATGACTTTTTGGGGAGCAACTTACATATGTGCTTTCGGACCTTATTATATGATTCATCAAAAATTATGCATAAATTTAAAAGGGGAAAAAAAAAGAATACGTCAATGGGTTAAATAAACGTTACCAACGTTTCAGGGTCAATTGAACAATCAGCAGAACAGGGAAAAAAAATTCGCGAAAATTGTACCAACTACCAATGAAAAAAGTAATTCTTCGCTTTAACAATTTATCTATTCAAGGTCGTCTAAATCATACGTTTCGATGAAATTTTACATAGGTAACTTAGTTCTACGGAAAGAAAAAAATTCTAAAATTACGAGAATTTTCTTGCCTACGTTTATGTAAATTTTCTCGCTTAATTTTCCATCGTCTGTGAGAACACATCGAAGATGAAGGTTTATAGTTACATTGTATATGTATTTTGCCAAATGATTCGTAACTCTGTGTACTTTTCTTTTAAATTAAAAAACGAAAACACAATCTCGTAAATGAGGCGTCAATAATGTAAAAATAAGCTGGCTTTTACCATTTGAAAATTTTTTGAAAAATTATAACAAAAGTAGGAAAGTACAAAATACAGAGACGCTTTTTTTAAGCGAACATTTCGCGATAAGAATTCTAAAGAAGTTATTTTTCGAGTAAATCTTTCAAGCTTAGTGTAACAATCCTGTGTACGAAATTGAAAAACAATAACTAGAAAATTCGTTCTCTTTTGTTTTAAAGCAATCAAAAGAACAAGTTCATCCGAGCTTTCGCATTTTCTCATTTAATTTTACGTTATTATCATTTTTGAATCTGGCGAAAAACGATAAAATGTAATAACTTCGTAGTGAATTTCATTTTGTTAAATTTTCATTTGCAAGTATTTGCATTCAGGTGTAATATTACGAAAAGAAGCTTTTTCGGTGGCGCGAATTTATTTCGAATACGTAGAATTAGCGTCGAAATTAAAATATACTTTTGGAAGCCTTTGTAATAGGCTTATTCGTGGAACTTATCACCGAAAAGGTCTCCATGTGAAGGAACATCGTGAAGAGAAATTATTTCCTGTATGTAACCATTTTTCGCGCGCTTAGGTATTAATAAACATTCTCGATAACGTCGACAATGAAATCGTATTTTAATTCCATTTGCGTTATTCTAAACACATCAAAGCGTTAAATTCAACGGCATATATGAAACGCTAAGTCAAGCTGTTCAACGCAATTGAAAAAATATCTGGCAACGTCGCAGTATAAGTCACATTGCGTTGTTAGGTAGTCAATGCAGTCACGCGAACGAGCTACATAATAGAAAAAACGGTAGTGGGGGTGAACAACACGCGTTGTAGCGGTTGCATGGCACGTTGACATTGTTCGCGGCGTTGCCAAATATTACAGTTACATTAGCTTAGAATACGTTATCTTGGAAGTGCTATTGAATTAGTAGATCTAGATTACAAACGGAGTCGAAATTAAATTGATTTTTCTTAACGCGGTGAACTTGAAAATGAAAAATGTTGATTTGAAATTAGATATGAAATACGTAAAATCGATACCGAGCTACGGGTAATATTTTTACATTATTTTAGTAAAATAATGCGTAGAATAATTATTCGTTAAATTTAACGCTTCGTATGTTATTAATGAGCCCCTGTGGCCAGATTCAGATACATAATCTATTGCTAATTACTAGGTAACGTATTTTGATTGACTGATATGGGAGGAGTGTAACGTTTCATGTGTTAAATTGTTTAATACGAGTAATTTCGCAGCGTTTAAATGAAAAATTGAAAGAAGAGTTTTTTCTATGACTTTGAAATATGCGTTGAAAAATTTATCAATGAAGTCTTTTTAGGGTGAGTTGTTTTGGTATGTACAACCATATTATGCGGTAAAAGAGACATTACGACATACAGTATATTATGATTTGTGCTATATGCGAAAATGCGAATGACAATTAGAAAATTAACGAGCATTTAATGGGTTTGGTTTGAAACCTTTTTACTCGCTTTGACTTTCAGCGTATATATTTTTTTTGACATTTACGAGGGATACCTGCAAATTAACTTTTCGGCAACGATGCACGAGTTAGAAAAAAGAACTTAATTTAAGACCAAATGTCTTCATGACAGAAAAAACCGCCAACGAACTCTCGATATTTTTTACAGAATGCTGCCCATAAAGAATGTTCGTATTTAAATGTGAATATTTTCGAGGTTATTTTCTTAATAACGTTCGGCTCCGCATTACGTGTTGCTTTTCGATCATTTATTCACCTTGTTATCGTCAATCTACCGCCCATAGAATAAGCTATCAATTAAGTACCTTTAACTCGCAGCTACACGGTTCCTTATGAATCAACCATGTAACTGGAATTGTCTTTTAAAGCAGGCACCAAAAGGGGGAGAAATACAAACGAGCTAATTTTAAACGAGAAAACGGATTCCAACGTGAAATTATAGCGTGCGTGATTTAAAGAGTCCGGGTTTATAAGGTGCCGATCGAATAAAAAATCGTCATCACTTACCAATCCGGTAAACGTCTTCTTAAAACCTAAAACAAGAATAAACATTTTGTAAATTAGTGTACAAAATTATCTACTGCGTTAAAAAATACACAATGAAAGATTTTTTTTTAGTTTAGATCTATTCTACCCGATAATTGACTCGTTCGTGTGAGGAATTTATTTTTTTTAATAAAGTCTATTCGGCGTCACGTTAAATCCTTTCCCCTCGTACACATTCGAAGTGTATATTTTGCCATGAATATTGATTTAGACGCAGTTTCCGATTAATGAGGATGTCCATTGTTTTAAAAGATCAATTTCTCTAAACCTTTTATGAATGAGTACTAAAGACACTAGATCGTTAGTTTTATTTGCTACTTGGGCTAATGACACGTGTGTAATGAGATGATCAGCCGAACTTAAAGCCTAATTTACGGTTTTGTTTGCAAATGGCCCAGGGTAGCGAATATGGCACTTTTTTTGCTAAATTTCAACCTGGTAATTGATAAAAGTAATGACTTGTCGAGTATTTGTATTCAAATGATCTTAATTACACTTGAAAACACCTTTTAGACGCGGTGGTCTCTAATGTGCTGGTTTTCTTTTGTCTTTGTAGACTACGATTTGTGTGGCATTTGCAAAATGCTTTCAGATCGTTAGGATTTTCCCTTCAAGTAGTGTAAATTTTGCAGGAAATAGGGGGTTATTTTTATTTGTCGTGAGAAGATTTATGTGAAAGGGGGGGGGGCTGTTAAGAATGATGTCGCAATAAAGCTGATCTATTTAAGTTAAATGAATTTTATTTTCTGTTTTCAAATATGTCATGAAAATGTTCATAAAAAATGGAGCTTTACAAATTTATGAATTTTTTTTGAAATTTTATTATTTTTATCAATTTCTAGAATCATTTTGCAATTTTACTTTGAGTGGTAGCTTTTGCCTCGCAGCTGTATGTGGAGTTATTCGTTACTCTCATTCTGTCTTCTCCCCTCCTCTTTAAATTTAGCCTCGAAATTATCTGCCTCATTTTTGATCACGATATTGTACCCTGAAAAATTTCTAATCAAACGAATAATTTATTTTCACTAAATTTAATGACATTTTTTTATATTTGAAATGCTTCCCTTTCCCCATCATGATGAGCACCGCCATTATGGGCCGTTCCTTTTTATTGTGAGTGAATATGATATGAGAATAAAGGGAGAGGGGAGATTATTGTTGTCTTGAGGGTGAAACTCGACCTTTGTTTGACCATGGAAAGAATATGGAAGAGAACATTGAAATGGACAAGTAAGATTACGAAGTCTCCATAGAGCATCCCCCTTGTCCCTTTCCCTGTTTTACTTGTGGGTGCACAAATACGTACTTTTTTTTTCTTTTAGGTTTTTACTGTATTTTTTTTTTTCGATTTTTAAAAAAAGTTATGTCTATATAAAAAAGTGACTTTGAGTATCAAATTGACAAATTGAGTCTTTGAAAATGAGATGATTATATAATATTTGTCTCAGTGGCGTAGGAAGGGGTGGGCAGAGGGGGAAATTTCCCCGGGCGCACAAATTTTTGGGGCGCACAATTTTCAAATTTGTAAATTATTGATTACGAATTCATGATTATTACAATTCTTCGCAGTTTAGCCAAGTGTAGACAGCTGCATTTAAAAATAATAAAAAATTATCGTCGCTCGACAATGGGTCAAAATCGGTTTTCAGATTTAGGGATTTTAAGCATTGAAAGGGAAAAGGTAAAAACTATCAATTTCGACTATGTAATTGATAAATTTGCCGACGTTAAGAGTTGTAAAATAAGTGTTTAATTTTTGTTACTTCTTGATACCGTTCGTTTGTGTGTGTTTTTTTTTTGAATTATCTGCCTAACATGTATTAAATAAAGAAAATGTTTCATATGCAGCCTACAATTTTTTCGAATTAAAATTTAAAACTGTACAAAAATTGAAGGGTAGGGGCGCACATTTTTGAATCCCCCGGCGCACAATTCCTTTCTACGTCACTGATTTGTCTTATGAAGTTTTAATTTTTATTTCTCATTCTGTTCTTTTTTAATACGACTTATTTTATTTCTTCGTGATTTAAAAGAAATAAAACTACAAATTTGAATTTTTTCAGAAGAGAGACAGGATATTCTAATTTCATGTGTGATTACGTTCAATGTGCATTTCTCCTTTGATCTAATTGGCTCGGTTGAAGAGGGGAAGAGATGGTTTCAATTTTGATATCCTCTTAGTAACCGGTTAAGTACAATTCAAATTGCATCCTATTAAAGTTCTTGGAAGTTTTACATAACGAGGAAGTTTTCGAGTTGAATCTCATGAATCTCGATCATCGACCAGTTCTCATTTTTTGAAACAACTTGATCGCCTTCCTTGGCTGAAATTTCTCTGGCTCAGCTCCTCCAACATCCTGCATCCATCCGCCTCAACCCGCTCTTAATTCTCAGCATCACCGCAAACCCTCAAAGCGCCCCTTGGATGACTGCGAACAACAGTTATACGCAGACTTTCACGCGACATGCCCAGAGCACGTGCTCGTCACGACGGATCTATGCAAAAATCAAACTCTATATGGCGAATCGCACGTAAAAACTACGCTAGGTGGGCTTGGACGCGTAAACTCGAAAGAAATGTCTTTTACGTTGTACCCGAACTCGCCTGTGGAATAATTTAAAAACTTCGGAATCCCGACAACGAACGGTTCTACACACAAAGCCGAAATGAAGTGGACGTAACAGGATATCCGAGTATTACATCAGTATGCCTAATAATAAGGTGGCTAACTCTTTATCGCGAACCGCCTTAGCGCTCACGTGCGGGCATTCGCGTTTCATCTACTATGCTCTCTCGCCATGAATGAAAAGGTAGTTCACACGCGTTATAACGCTGTAAATTAGGAGACAAATACGCCTCGCGGCTCATTCATTCCCAGACTTAGGTATACACCTTAAGTTTCTCTTGTTTTTTTCTTCCTTTTGTTTCTTCCTTATTAAAAAAATTATTGGCTCGTCTGAACACTCGGCCATAATTAACTTCGGTATATTTTCGAACCTTTTTCCACAAAATGCAGTCGGTATACTCTTTAATTACTTTGTGTATTGGAAACGCTGAAACATCCCTATAGAAATTATCACTATCGCGTTATAACAACGCCACCCCCTTCCATCCTGCAATCCCCTTAACAATAAAAATTTCTGCTCGTGTAAAGCCTGAAAATACAATTTCTTCGATAATACCAATTTATTGGATGCAATATTTAAGATTTTTACGCGTTTACCAAAATAAAATCATCGCCGAAAAAGTAATCTCCTTATCAGAATTTCTTTTCTCCTTTGGGAGACATCGTAAAATAGACATAATAAAACGTTATATTCTTTCAGCCTATATCGCTTATTTTTCTCTTTTCTATCTCGAATTCGTATAACCCGAGATGAACATTCATCCTAGAAGGCCGTCGAATTTTCTCGCTCGAATACGAGAAAATACACGTTGAGCTGAGATTTCAGCCTGTTAGTATTATAAATGAAGGTTAAAATTCTTTTTGTCGCTTGTGCCTCGTAACATTTGTAAAATCTGTCGTCCAATTTTCTTATCAATTTGGCACCCGCTTATGAAAAATTACTTAACACGAATTCAATTGGACAATGGCGGATGTGTGGCAAATGGAATGATTTTCGTGTAGCTCAACGATACGCACACGCATAAAGTCGTCGATTCTTATGGAAATTTCACGCCAGAGTTCGATGACTCGTTACGAGCCTCATTTAAGGATGCTGAAAAAAGTTCTGGTAAAGGGTCAAAGACGAGTTTTTTCAATCTTCACGTGGTCGAGCTGTCAAAATATATGGAAAAAATTGCATTTACTTCGCGTAATATATTGTACAATTATTAGGCAACACTCCTGACTGGGATCTATTTTTAGTGATTCTTAAATAGAAGCCCAACAGATTGGGCCAGCCTGACCTAAACATCGAAATCAAAATTAGATGCTAAGGTGGACTTGAACTCGGCAAGCCATCGACCTCGTACATCAATCATATCGTTTTGATTTATAACCAATGTAAAAATAAAAGCGAATACGACAATGTAGACGTTCGAACGTGTACGAAGGCGTCTCCTCGGTTTATTGCGAATCGGAAATGCAGAAAAATGTCGATACGCGTGCAAGCCGGCCACCAAATTATACAACCATAATAATTTAAATTTAAACGCGCAAAGACAAATTATATAGCGCTATGTGCGTATAATCGCGTCTAGGTGACCGTAACCTGTTTATTTTACTTATAATGTATTCGCGCCGCATTCGAAGAATATACTTTTTGAAGTGAAAGAATGAAAGTCGCCTTGAAATTTTTATAAAATAACTGTACCCGGCGTCGACTCGCTCGAATTCGTGGAAAAAAAGCAACTCAGCAATGGATAAAAATCGAGCGTTGCGCGGGTGGTCTCCCCTAAGTACATCGTTACGAATGTAAATCGAGCGCGCGAACTTTTCATTGTTACGTGTGCGGTTACGTTGAAAGAACAATTTCCGACGTCTAATTAGAAGCAACTTGGGCAAAGGGAAATTGCACGATGAATTTTCATTTTATACAACGCGGCCCCGATTCGCAAACAAAGTCGTTATTCTTTTGTGACTCACCGAGCACAGAATGCAATCGCCGAAACGGAAGTACGCGATCTATATTCGACTACGCGAATACATTCCTCTTTCGATTCGTCCTTGTTGATGGAAATCTCTTGGTTTTAAGTGTTAATAAACTACCGAGGTATGCGGCCGCGTTTACCAACCGTAGGTAATGTGTTTTAGCGCATGCTTCAGTAATTGAAGCGCCGGATTAGTGATCAGGTGTAAAGGTTCAGTTGGGATTCGTAGTGTAACGAGAGCGTTTCAGACGGCTTTTCGGAGCTTGGAGGAAAAAGGCGAAGTGAAATTTCAGCTGAAGTATTATCAGAGAAAATCGTGGAGTTGTGGAAGTTGGCTAAGGAAGCGAAGAATTGAGATATGAGAGGAAGCAGGTTTGGACTTGGTTAAAGAAGCAAAGAGAACAACGGGTTCTTTGTATTCTTAAAGTGAGGACATGAACATTTGTGAATTGCCTCATTCGTGGTTTAGACTTCTGTAACGTTCGTGGAAATGATGTATTTTTGAATGCCTCGAACCAGTGTTGGATCCTCGGACGCAAAGTTTCAACAGGAAAGTGGAATGAGAGATGAAACGATGATGCGATGAAAACGTTGCTTTTTACTCTAGTTACTTGAATGACTTAAAAAAATTATCATATCACTATTTACCGTATTTACTAGAAAGTTACCCATAGTTACTCATGCTTACCAATAAACTACCTGTATGTACCGGTAATTGTTATCATTTTATTTGTAAAACACCTGCAATTACCGGTAAATTATCTTTAAATTACTTGTAATTACCGGTAAATTACCTGTAATTACCGTGAAGTTATCTGTAAATTATCTGTAATTACCGCCAAGTTATCCGTAAATTACCTGTAATTACCGGTAGGTTATCTGTAAATTACCTGTAATTACCGTCAAGTTATTTGGACATTACCTGGAAATTACTTGTAATTACCGGTAAATTATTTGTAAATTACTTGTAATTACCGGTAAATTATCTGTAAATTACCTGTAATTACCATCAAGTTATCTGTAAATTACCTGTAATTACTGTCAAGTTATCCGTAAATTACCTGTAATTACCATCAAGTTATTTGGAAATTATTTGGAAATTACTTGTAATTACCGATAAGTTACCTAGAAATTACCTCTAATTACCGACAAATTGTTTGAAAATTGCCTGTAATTACTGGTAAGTAATCTGTGAATTACCTGTAATTACCGTTAAGTTATCTGTAAATTACCTGTAATTACCGTCAAGTTATCTGTAAATTACCTGTAATTACCGGTAGGTTATCTGTAAATTACCTGTAATTACCATCATGTTATCTGTAAATTACCTGTAATTACCATCATGTTATCTGTAAATTACCTGTAATTACTGTCAAGTTATCCGTAAATTACCTGTAATTACCGATAGGTTATCTGTAAATTACCTGTAATTACCGTCAAGTTATTTGGAAATTATTTGGAAATTACTTGTAATTACCGGTAAATTATTTGTAAATTACTTGTAATTACTGATAAGTTACCTGGAAATTACCTCTAATTACCGACAAGTTGTTTGAAAATTGCCTGTGATTACTAAGTTATCTGTGAATTACCTGTAATAACGTATTATTGTTATTTTTTGGTAGTTCAAAAGCTAAAAAATTTTTGGACCAATTTCATAAACCAATTACATTTTCCTAAATATTTTCTTTTAAAATCTAATCCATCTTATTTTTAATTTTCAATTACGCATGCATCCTCCTTAAAATAGGTTTGTATTTTTTCTAGCGAGAAAAAACAAAATTTACACCGAAAATCACCAAAAAATCACCACATTTCTGGTAACACTGCAACCCCTACTTTCGGCTTTGCTACACAGAAAACAAAATCGTTTTCCAAAATGAAGAAAGTGGAAACAATTGCAAACAGCCGACTGCAAAGGTACTACTCCTATCCGAAAAGAGTAATTGTCGCTTCATCAAGACGTCACTCATTACGAAGTTATGTATCCTGAATTATTACCTGTTCCTTCTACACACTCCTCTTGCACCTCTTCACTTTAGAAACACCATAACTCGAACCTGTGCCCCATTTTAACTTCCGGCAACGCTTCGTCGTGGAACTCCGCCTCATGTAAACACTGTCACGGTACAATGATCGCGATACATATTCTACCCAATGAGTATTTTTTATGATAACAGAAATGAAACTCTTTAGTGGGGAATTATTGACATTTGTATACAAAATGGCCGCCTCTGTGTAATGTAAGAGATAAGTAATTTAACGATGATTCTTCATTTTTTTTTCTTCAATCGGGAATAATCAACTAATGGTCGTTGTTGTTGTATCCATTTTTAAATTAAGCTAGGAGGCTTTTTTGGTCGTTTCAAGAGAAATCCGAGCCCAGGGAAAAGTGTCCTTTCAACCCCTCTTTGGGAGATCTAATTAAGTTCTTGCTCCAAAAAACCACTTCTGTGTTTTTTTCAACGATTCGTGGCGATTACAAAAAATGAATGAGACACTCTAGACGATTCATAAATATTTGTGGTCAAGAATGGAATTTGTTACTCAGCGGTAGTCAACCTGTTTCTAAGATCATCATTCATCTTTATTTATTTTTACCGTTAAATTTCCTCGGTTTAGGTGGAAATCGCCATTTTGTCTGTGAAAACTTGGAAATAAATCCAATGCGGCGAATTAACCTCTCCTAATTGTAACTTCGTTTACACGTTTCAATTCATTGTTCCTCGACCAGGTTAATGTGTTTGCATGGTCAATGGTGTATTAGACGCTGAACCGTTACATCAATGGTTGACAAGCTCACGGACAAATTAATTAGTACCTAGGATACCGCAAATATACGTCGAACAATGCAACAAGTGCTTTGATCGGCTAATTTACGTCAACCCTTGAAGACTCAATTCGGGCGAAAATCTCGAAAGTTATGTAATAGTTGAATATAGCGACAAATATCCAATCCGCTTTCACTTTGTGTGTGAAAAAAAATAAAAAAAATGCTCGAACGGCGCACGGTGGAATAAATTTATTGCATTCGGTTTCATTTGTCATATTTTTAATGCAGCTCGGAAACATCACGAAGTTAGACGGAAACAATAATTTTTTTTCGCCAATCGCCACTCAAAAATAATACCCGAGTTCGTCGTTCGAAAAATATCATTAATAAATGGAAAAACTTTTCATATGCAGATCGCGCGTTTCCACTTGACTAAACAATTACCCCAAAAAAATCTCCGTTCGTGGTAGATTTCGCAAATTAACATATTTTTAATGAAACATACCTGAGCGTGGATGTAGGTAAAAAAGAGAATGAAAAAAAACTTTCTTCGCGTATAGAAAAGATACTAAACGTTTCGTTGTTTTGTATGATTCTCGAGTAGGTATTGTCAAGTTTATACCATCGAGACGAAGATAGTATTGTGTTTCAATAATGGTTGCTTCTGAATGGTTTCTTTTTCAATGGATTTTATAGCATCCTGGTTTGTGTGGGGTGAAAACAACGAAAAAAATTCCGTTAAGAAATTCAATTTTTTCACTTGTTCGAGAAACGCTGAGAGAAGGTATGATGGCATATCTATCAGCGTGAGATTGGCTTTTGTGATGACCTTTTTTTTCCACAAAACAAAAAAGTTACTAAAAAGGTAACGTTATATAGTGATATTACACCATAACCTCGTTCTAGATTTCCCCGTCGATTCTTATTGAAAAATTTCTCAATTGTTGAATTATTCGACCTTTTCTCTTTACTGTCACCTAACAAAGTATCTTCGGGCGTATATCGTAAATAATAGCAAACCGGAAGTTGGGAGGTGGGACCTTATGAGGAGATGTGAAACAAGATGCTTAACGGTTTATTACGTATGTGATGACAATTTGTGAATTCTTTTGAAATGTTTTTGAAAACATAGTAACCTTGGGTGAAAGTTTCTCAGAAATCCTAAGAACTAAATTCGCAAGTTATTTTCGGTTATTCGAGGAACTGTCGACATTTTTTTTCAATTAAAAGAGTTCCGCTTCAACTAAAAAAAAAATAATTTCAGAAATTGAATACAAGTCCTTTCAGTGGACTATTTCTTGATTTATACCTAAATTTGAAGAATTTGTTTAATCTTTGGTTTCATTACGATGATCGAAGTTCAAGCAGGGTTACAATGCTGTATACTCGACGTTCTACGCAAATATGTACTTGACACAGTGTATCTTGTATTCCAATTGACTTTTTTTCTTAGTAGTTTTCACGTGTCATCGTTTGCAAAAAAACAAGCACATAAGATTTTCCAAGAAGTGCTTGAAAAATGATTCAGTAACTTTCCCAAAAAATTTTTCATATTTGAGACAAGATAGGCCATAAACTAAATATTTTACCGAGTATGCGTCAATGTGACGTAAACTAGATTGAGTGAATTATTTTTAGATTTTTTTTTCATGTGAACTGAACACTGTAAATTGTCTAAATCAGAGGCGTATTTCGGAGGGGAGGGGGTGTCCAGGGGGTTTAGGCCATAAACTAAATATTTTACCGAGTATGCGTCAATGTGACGTAAACTAGATTGAGTGAATTATTTTTAGATTTTTTTTTTCATGTGAACTGAATATTGTAAATTGTCTAAATCAGAGGCGTATTTCGGAGGGGAGGGGGTGTCCAGGGGGTTTCCACCCCTTTGACAATTTTTTTTATCGTACGAGTGCACTCTTTAAAAAACGTACACAAGAAACTTTATGAGGATACTTAAAATACCAAATTTTCATCATTTATTCATCTTATTGTTTTTTTTTTATTATTTAAAATATCGAATATTCTTAAAATTTCGACAGACTCCCCTCCCCCTGCTAGGATTTAATCCTCACCACTACAATGATTAAAATTATAGAAATTTTTCAAAAAATCATAAAAATAAAATTATAAGTGTAAAGCCTATTTTATGCCAAAACGGGTATAAATGTCCAAAATGCTGAAATGTTTTTTTTTGTTTTTTTTTTTTTATATTGCTGGTATATTTTTATTTTTTCTGCGGGTTTTTCAAAATGCTAATAATTTTTTTAATTAAAAATATTTCGATTTTGAAGTAAGATTACTTTTTGCCTGTAAAAGTTACTTTTTGAATTTAATTTAACTCTGCAAAACGGACTCGTTATTTTTTCAAATTGGCTACCAAAACGCCATTTCGAATGTCACTTTGGAAAATGGAGTTGTCACTATTTTTCAACGTATTCATCACTCGAGTAATCACTTCCAGAATTTTTCGTGTCCGGGAACTTGATAAAACAAACAATATTAATGCATTTTTTCCCTTTGAAATTTTTAAAAATATTTTTTAAATTGATACGAAAGAAATCTTTTATAACCATCTCACCCAAAATGTTGATATTTTTGAGTAAAGAATAAAAACAAAAAACCTAAATAAAATCGAAGTGTACGCCTGCTACGTAACGAAGTCCCGCACGCGTTAGTGGAGAAGTTACGTTGACACGATCGTTTCATTTAGCAGTTCAACGTCTGACGTTGTCGTGACAAACTACTCAATGAAAGGTGCGTGCCGTGGGCACGTGAACAAAAGACAGCCGCTAGTTTGTGTGGTGTAACATTGAGTGACGGGCGCATGGTTGTGTAGGGTATTTTTTTGGTTCCTTTGAAATTCATTTAGATTACTCTATTAGATAATTCAATACTTATTTCGACTACGATATTTTTTAATAATTTACTAGGTTTCTTGTTGTGGGACCAGAAGATCGGGGAGGGGGGGGGTTGATTGATAAGCGGGTTCAGCTTGTGGTCAAAACGGTAAATTAAAAATAAGTTATAAAAAATTCATAAAATTACTTCTTTGAAACCAACACGTCTCTTAGAATTTGACTGCTTGGGACAACTTGACGTGGAAGATGTTCACTCAGTCATATTTCAGCTTAATTTTGGTTTAGAATTTTCGTAAAATTGTACATTCTTTATTAGCTTTGCAGAACCAGGTGATTCACTATGGCAATTTTATGTTCATTGTGATTCGATTGTAGAGTCGTTGAAGGGGGCAGGGGGTATTTTACCTGGAATTGGGATGTAGGCAATTTTTCCTTATTTCGTTCAATTAATAAGTACCATGAACAAATTGAGGGATTAACTCTGGAATTTGCTTTCGCCTTTGGGGGCTCTGGTCGTTAGGAAAAGAATAATACGTTTTGAAAGAACAAAAAGGTCTATACGTGTAGTTGTGAACCTATGATGACTTCCAATACGAGACAATGGAAACTAATCGTTAATTTTTGCGCTGATTGTCCACAAAAGGCGACAATACAGTGGTTCCGGAATCCATGGTTTTAATGCGATTAATGGTCGTCTCCAGAGTTGAAAAACTACGCAGGTGGTGAAAAACTTAAGGTGAATCGTCTTAATTACCGGATTATTTTGGAAATTTGGGTAATTACATCGATGCGTGTCGGCTGTATAAAATGGAGATCTGCGGAGATCGTGATAATTACCAGGGTTCGAGGGATTTTCACGATACCTGCGAATATTGTTTGACTTTTAGAGGGTTTTAATGAGAAAGGACGAATTTCACACGTGAAATGGACTCGATGTGTTAATTGTGTATTAAGCGAGAATCGTTTGTGGATTTCTACAACCGAAACTCGTTATGGTTATGGTTTCATTGACGTGTTAAAAATACACCAGCTTATGAAAAAAAAACACCTAATTAATCTAAAAATAAGTTAAAAATCGCGTAAACTCGCATGCGTAATGTAAATTTCGTCGAAACGATGATAATTTCGTCTATATATAGAATATATGTCAAGTAAAAGTGACACCGGGTGACCGTATCGGGTTATCCTTCGCAGACGGCTCGGTTCGGCCGCACAATGTGTACGCGGACGAGCCTTCCGCGCGTAGATAATAATCTGGAAGTAAACGCATGTTTTCTTAATAGTGCTGGTGACTCATCAATGACCGCAGGTTCGTGAACGCGTTCCGAAATTACCGCCAAATTCACACATAAACTAACAAGGAGAAGAGCTTACCGCTTATTAGAATGGGTTACCTCCTCTTTGATCTACGATTCATTGGTTAACCCGAGGCGATGTATCGGTGCGCGTAACATGAAACGTATTTCACTTAAACTGCCATCGAATATTTCATAATGTTACGAAACCTGGTTCCCCGAGTCTGGAGACGTGTACCTTTGATTTGGTGAAAATTTGCTTTTCATGAATGGAATACCACGATGACTAAGTCCGCGTGAGTGAATTTTTTCAAAATAATAATTCACCAAAATTCACATAACTTCTGAGTATCTCATCAAGGTCGTCAACTAGAACGGAAGAAGTTCAACGGCAGTTATAAGGTTAAGAATCTTGGTGAAACTTAACACGTACTCTTTAACGGATCCGACAATTATCACATATCCGTAAAACCTGGTGTAATCGTGACGTCTGTCACGTTGGCCAAACGAAATTCCATATTTAATTGTATTTATAGGTCATTAAAATGATTCAGTCCGCATATGTAACTTTCATGCTGCTGGTCGAAATCGCTAGAAAAAATGATACACGATTTCGTCTCGGAAGACGAGGAATTACATTGGGAAAGTTGCATCTTACGCGAATTGCACCCAAGACACGACGATGACGTACTCGAGTAATACTCAGTTTATCGTATCTTTTGATAAGGACTTTTTCCCACGTGTGTACCTAGCATTGCGATAAAGAATTTCCGGCGCATTCCTTCAGCTTATAATTTATATGCACGTTCTTCGTTTCACCGCTGTACCGATTTCAGGCCGGATTTTCGCGCGTGGACGTGTTCCATTCGATAATTCGCGACCACGATAATAAACCCGATCGGTTTAATTGTTCGTACTATGTTTATGGATCATTAACAAGGTGTAGCTTTTTTCTCCTGCTTTAAATTCTAATTCCAAGGTGCGGTGATGACTCGTACACACCGGAGAAGCCAAGTAGTAAAAAAATTTATGCACCGAAAGGAAGTTACATTGTTGCTGAACTGCATTCTTCGATAAGTGATACTCATCAATTACCTCAATATTTTTCGCTTTTTTATTTCGCCCATAAAGTGCTCGTGTTGCTTTGACATTCATCTCGGAAGTTTATTGAACCGGCCCTCGGGTATTAGGTCCGAGTATATATTAAAAGTAAAAACGAAATTAATATAGGGTGATTACCGGTGTCAAGACAAACCTGAGTTGCACGTTGATCGCATAGCTCCGCACAGACACCACCGTTAGATATATTTCAATTGACAGAATCGAATTATGCGTTGTCATTACGTGGCATCGCGCCAACATCCACCTTCTTATGTTCATCGTTCTTCCCTTATTCGAAATATTTTGTATCGTGTATTGCTCAAAACAATCGTGTAACTTTCACTTTAAACGCAGTATTATCTTAATGACACCTTGCTTGGTCCTACATTGGGCGCCTGGTACTATCTTGGTCGCCATTTATATTCGGTTTTATCTAAAGCTCGTATTCTGAGTAGCGTTAAAAGTACATGACGTCATGCAATTACACCGATCAGGCTACTTGAACCGTGAAATTCCTCGTGTCACCTTGCTCAAAAATAATACCCTTATCTTCTTCTAACTCTCCTCTCGTCAATTTTCTATGACATCATGTGCTCTTCCGATGTGCATCAAGGTCATGAGATTGTTCGAAAAATTCAAATTTTTATTTACGAGAAATTTTAATTACCATTTTTTCCCGTCGAAAATTCGTATTAATCAACGGTGGTAATTTCAAGTGTGAATTTTGTTTCTTTGAAAATTCGCATAAATTTGTAGTGATCGAAATTTCAGTGATTTTTTTATCGAGCGTTCTCCCTTTTGTGAGTTCTCCGAACAAAAAATTCATTCTGTTTGGCAACGTTCGTTTGAATGTTTTTCTTCGTATTTTTTTATTTAGCTAAAAAATAATTATGTGGTAAGATTTGAATTTTTAGAAATTTCAATTTGAAAAATTTCCAAAGTGAAATTTTCGAATGACTCAAATTTTATTGATTTTGGTTTTAAAAGTACGAATAGATTGGAATCATTTCGAATCAATTTCTAACCAATTTAAATTCATTCAAATCGATTCGAGTCGAATAATCGACTTGAAATTGATTTAAATCGATATGAAATCGAACGATCGATTTGATTGATCGACTTGAAATCGATTGGGTTCAATATGGAGTCGAACTATTGATTTAATTAATCGACTTTGAATCTATTTGAATCAACTAGATCGATTGATCGACTCGTCTGCTCATAATCGATTTGAGACGATAGAATCAATTTGAGTTTACTGAGTCGAATGGTCGAGTTAATTGTTCGACGTGAAATCGAGTTAAACTGATTTGATCGATTGAATCGCAAATCAACAGAATTTTTCCGAATCGATCAGTCGATTTTTTTTCGAATTCACAGCTCTACTTTTTATTCACTTGGACTCATGGATTTGTGGAAATTTTCGGGAAATTAATCTAACAAAATCTATCTACTAAATACTTGAAATTTCGTGAGGAACCTGATTAGGGGAGAGGAGGGGTAACGAATATAAATTCACTTAGTTCTTGATTCTTTTTTCCACATCATTTGCATAAAGTTTTCAGTAAAACCAACGTCCAGTTTTTTTGGAGATTTTCACACAAATTCAGCGTTATGAGAGGAACTGCGATGTTCGAAAATGTTCGTGACAATGATATTTTTCCAGGTATATCAACATAAAGATTAACGGAATTTTTAATGACTAACTCTGCGTCATTATTATTTCCACGATCAATCTTCTCTATCATTACTCTCACCTTAGAACGATCTGATGAAATGAGATCAATCATTGACGTATTAACATTCGTTACATTTTTGCCTCGATTCTATGCTCGTAATTCGAAATAATTTATCGAGTAGTTAAATTCGCTGACGTGTTTGCCAGTTGAATTATCACAATGGTGGAATTCAAACGAGCACCTATATCTTCGATATCCAAATAAGGATTAAAAAGTTTAGATAAAAACAATCGAAGCTTAGTGCTTTTCGATGTCATAATAATGTACGATTGGTTGACAAAATGTTCTTTATCGACAATAAAATAATCACGTCGAAGATTAGGGTTTGAAAATTCTCAATAAAGAATTTAATTTGACGCGGCAAAATACGAATAAAATTATTAATACTAAATGACATTTCGTTATGTCGTATTAAATACGATAGCACTCCTTATTTCGGTTTAGAAAAAACTAGTAATATCCGGGCCAACTTAAACTAAATTGGATATCCGAAAAAAATACATATTTGTCATAAAAAAATCCCTATTCGATATTTTCATGTTGTAAAAAAAAATCAAATAAACTACACGAGTTGAAAAATTCTATCAAAAAAAATTCATCCAAATTAACTCCTCGAGAATTTCAAATTGACGACCTAGTTTCACGGTTTTAGATGAAATATCGCCTAAACGCCTATATTTGGATATTGGAACACCGCAATGTTGTATGGGTTGCCGTACGTTGGTATTTCAGGCGTTCTAAATCACCGATGTAATATAAATTGCGTTTTATTCGCGCCAGGCGTCGTCAAATAAACATCAAGCCATGTGACGAGTCATGTGTATAAATCGTATCTTTCATACGTCATCGGTTCTCGAGCACGACTTGGAAATGTTGCCTATGGGTTTATGACAAGGCGTTGAAGTCATAAGAGTTGTATTTGTGTAACCGAAGGGGCTCATGTGTTGGTTTTTATTTACCAGTAGTATAATGTATGTTCTGCGCCATCTGACAATTTCTCATTTTTTTCTCTTATTTTTCAAAATTCTAGTGAAGCTTGAAATTCTCTAAATTTTCTTTTCAATTTTTAATCATTTTAGAGCAAAAATCAATCTTTTTTTCTCAATTTTTTATTCCAACGTGTTTCAAAAATTCCAAATTTTTATATCCAATTTGTATCCATTTAGCTACATTTTCTTATGTTTTTCCAAGATTTTTCCGTAGAATTCACTTTATGATAATATTTTTCTGCGCCACCTAATAATTTCTGTAATTTTATCTCATTTTTTATAATTCTAAAAAATCCTAAAAATTATACTATTTTCATACTGAATTTTTCCACACTTTGCAGAATTGAAAAGCATTGGATTATGACGAAGTAAATGAGTGGAAATTTTAAAATCTGATTGTTACGTAGAAAATAGACCTAAGGGATATTTTTGGCGGATAAGATATTGATTATGAAAATTTAGAGAATGTTAAGCTTCACTAGAATTTGGAAAAATCAGAGAAAAAATGAAAAATTTTTAGGTGGTGCAGAACATACATTACGAGTATATTTATGTACTTTTACCGAGCTGAGGTTATTTTGCGAACGACGTGAAACGGAAAAATAAACAAGGTTTTTGATTCGTGGAAACGAAACGTATCTTGATGAACTTTTAAATTATTTAGAATCGGGATAAGTGGCAGTTAAATCGGTTGCTGACAAAGTGAATATAAATTAAGTTACAACTGCGAGTATCTACTTATTATCAACTTTACCTTCAATTTTCAGCCTATGTGATAAAGTTGTAAAGTTTCTACAAACTGTTTATGATTTCGTGACGGGTACATTCGTTTCGTAGTTATAATCGTTACGATGTGGCAAGCTGCGGAGTGTTTGGTAGGGTTATTTACGGTGAAACCGACATTGCTACATCAGAGTTGATCCGATTAGTTTCAAGCCCTTATGAATGCTTGTTTGTTACGAGATTTTGTATTTTTTGGTGACATTTTACAAAGTATCGTTTGCATTAGGTTATAAGCTTGCTGTGTGATCGTCAATTTACAGATGTTCTTTAGACGTTACCTTTGATTTAGGTGAAATATTGAGTATTATGGGGAGGATTTCAGGTTCATGTTTCGATGTGCTGATTTTGTCAATTTGTTGATATTTTTTTTTAGCAATTGGAGCTGCTTTGAGAATTAAGTTGTTTGTGGGGGTTTTTTCCATAGCAAAGAAATTGTCAAAGATCCTCTAATTTTATCGGATTACATTTTGAAAACTACCTGACAGATGCGAATAATTGTTCACCATTTTGTAAGGAATTTAATGAGCTTTAATTTTATACTAGACTAATTCTTCATAAAATCTTTTTTTAATGAGCTGAACGTAAAAAATTAATTATCAAGTAATTGATTTCAGAAATCATGAAAAATTTGATCAATTTTCATTCTTCGAGGTTGAAAACTCGATCATGATCATTCTTCATCATGATCTTCGATCCTGCTAAATTTCGTTGACTTTCGAGGGCAACACCTGAGGGGGTTTTTTTGTTGTTAAAGTAACCAAAAAAAGTGTCAACTTGAAATTATCTGCGATTGCTTGAATAATTTGGTATAACTTCACTACAAACAAATGCTCATTTACCTCTCTGTAGGAATTTAAATCAATAATAAATCCTTAAAATCCGCCAATACGACAATTCCCTCATATTTGACTTTCTCGAGCTATCTTTTTCTCAAAGCACTATTAACCGATGTAAAGTACATCGAAACTGCTCTTACGTCGCCATCGTAAAAAAAACGCTTTGATAAAAATTCCTTCATTTAAAATCCTTGGTAAAATTTGTTAATCGCAACTTCCTTTAAGAAAACCGAGTAGAAAAAACTTCAAAGCGCAACTTTCTGTCAAAAGAGGCGGATATCGAATGTAGATCGACAGACCCGAGTCGCATGTATTTGTATTTTTTTGTGCATCGAAAAACAGAGTTTTTTTTCCTTTTCAAATATTTCTCTAGCGTTTAAAATCGAATTTTATTTTGCTTTAAAGACCGGTATTGTTTTTGTTTTTTTGGAAAAAAACCTACACGTTTCTCGAGTGTTTGTTTACCATTATGGAAATATTGTACGTGGTGTAACGTTCTAGATGGTTAAGGTTTTCAAATTGAATTTTTTCGTCTCGTATAAACGTACTATCTTGTTTTAACGAGTATCCGAATAGCGTTACCTACCGAGCTTGATGTATGCAATCAGAATAACGCACCTGCAACTTATCAGTCTCCGGCGTGAGATAAGTTGCATATCTCGTATTTACCAGGCGAATAGTATTAGTCGGTTTGGTTGGAGAAAAGGACGTGTAGAAAAATGAGAGGCATTGTTACGGTAAAATTTTATCGTCGTATGAATCGTCGACTTCTAAATGGTTGTAAAAATGAGCACGAAACCTTCAACGAGGAGTAAAAAAACAGCGTTAACTCCTTTTCTCTTTTTCAAATTACTCCTGCGAAATATACGCGCGACGCAGAGAGAGAAATTAAACGAATAGCTCGCTCTTGCAACCTTGAAAGCTATTAAACAACCAGGAAAAAAGTCGTTTTAACATAAAAAATAATGAACGTTTCGTTCGGCAATTACAAGTTGAATTTTTCACTTATTTTATTATTTATTCGATGAAAAAGTTTGTTTAAAGAAGTTTTCGTGTACTACCATTAAAGGAATCTAGTACTAAAACAGAAGTCTTCATGAATTGAATGTTGAAAGTAATTTTTTTACGGTTTGTAAAAAATTAACTTATCATTCCATCGAGAGTTGATAATAAGCGAAAAAAAACTGGTTACATAAAAGTTTTTATTATAATTTTTTTTCTCTATTTATTTTCATGTATTAAAAAAATCCACCGAGTTACATACTTATGGATTTTTTTTCTCTGAGTAAATGCTGCTGCTGTGTACAAAATGCATGTCCTTTGTACAAATGTCTTATTTGTGAATAGGTTTTGATTTTCGATACAACTCAATCGAACACTGAACACGAGAAGTTAACCAATTTAAACTTACGATGAAGTTTCTCTGAATTTTTTCAACTTTCAGTTGAATTTTATCTTCATTAAGATCAATTCCTACTTCTCACCTCGTCCACCTTTATCAGTACATTTTCCCCTTCTCTCACGAGGCCTGTTCTCTTCTTTACTCGTTAGTCGCAGGATGAGGCGCTAATTATTTTCGTCTTGATACGTACAGATTCGTGGCCTTGCGTACCAGTAATGTTGCCTTTTTGCGACGAATTTTTAACGCTCGAGTAATTTCGATCGTTATGGTGTCGATTGTTTGTTCCGCAGATTTGCCGGTATCCGAGGGTTTAATGGGTTGGAGTTGATAGAAAAAAATATTTTCGCGAAAGCGTCCGCTTTTTTATAACGATAATGCGCGCCGTATCGCGGTCTCGCATATTTTATCAGCCTTCGTCGTATACGCGGTTTATTCGTATAAACGTAATATTAATTAGTTCCAGGACAACGTGAAAGCCCGAAGTGGTGTATTAATAAACATAAATAATAATACGACAATCCTACGCGTGAATACGTATCCGAAATAGATCGAATTTACGGTGTAGACTGTCGCAGCTTGCACGTTGACGAATTTCTGCCAAGCTCGTACTAATTACGGGCGCTTTTTACCAATGCGAAGCTCGCAACAGGTCATTGCATGAGAAATTTCAATGCTAAATTAGTCGTCGAAGTGGTCATTTCTGACGTGGCTGGTCATTACGCGTTGAAAGTAGTTCGTAATTGCGATACATTGACGTTAATTATACCGCAATTCGTCGGCGATGTTTTGTAATTAACGTAATTCGGAAAAATCTATCGGTGAAATGATGGTTATTCGTTATGAGATGATTTTTCAGTGCTTGGCCGTCGTTCGATTGCTTGATACTTCTCGTCATGTGGTAATTACCGTAATTACCACAATCGATATGGTGATTAATTTTTGCAATAACCGTAAAAATCGTTTTTATCGAGGTTTTCTACAGTTCGAAAGCTTGAATCATCTTCTCATCAATATGTAATTACCGTCATTACCGTAAAAACCATTTTGACGGTAATGATTAGTAATTACATCATTTCATTGATTTTTCCCAATTACAGTAATTTTTTGTGTACGGTAATTATGCGTATTACCGTGAATTTACCCCATTATTTAAACTCAACTAAATGCTATAAATACAACCAGTAATTATGGTAAATACCAATGTACAAAATCTAAATAATTATGATGAATACCACAGAAATCATGGTAATTGCCCGAAAAATTACGGTAATTACGAAGATGTAATGGTAAATACCCAAGAAGTTATGGTAAATACCTCAGAAGTTGAAGTAATTACTCAAGAAATTACGATAATTACCAAGAAGTAATGGTAAATACCCAAGAAGCTATGGTAAATACCTCAGAAGTTGCAGTAATTACTCAAGAAATTACGGTAATTACCAAGAAGTAATGGTAAATACCCAAGAAGCTATGGTAAATACCTCAGAAGTTGCAGTAATTACTCAAGAAATTACGGTAATTACCAAGAAGTAATGGTAAATACCCAAGAAGCTATGGTAAATACCTCAGAAGTTGCAGTAATTACTCAAGAAATTACGGTAATTACCGAAAAGTAATGGTAAATACCCAAGAAGTTATGGTAAATACCTCAGAAGTTGAAGTAATTACTCAAGAAATTAAAATAATTACCAAGAAGTAATGGTAAATACCCAAGAAGTTATGGTAAATACTTCAGAAGTTGCAGTAATTACTCAAGAAGTTACGATAATTACCAAGAAGTAATGGTAAATACCCAAGAAGTTATGGTAAATACCTCAGAAGTTGAAGTAATTACTCAAGAAATTACGATAATTACCAAGAAGTAATGGTAAATACCCAAGAAGCTATGGTAAATACCTCAGAAGTTGCAGTAATTACTCAAGAAATTACGGTAATTACCGAAAAGTAATGGTAAATACCCAAGAAGTTATGGTAAATACCTCAGAAGTTGCAGTAATTGCTCAAGAAATTACGATAATTACCAAGAAGTAATGGTAAATACTCAAGAAGTTATGGTAAATGCCTCAGAAGTTGCAGTAATTACTCAAGAAATTATGATAATTACCAAGAAGTAATGGTAAATACCTCAGAAGTTGCAGTAATTACTCAAGGAATTACGGTAATTACCAAGAAATTATAGTAAATACGTCAGAAATTACAGCAAATATCCAAGAAACTATAGTTAATACCTCAATAGTCACGGTTAATATCTCTGGATATTTACCATAATTATCGCTTTTTACCGTAATTTGTGAAATGTTTAAATTTATTATAATTTATACATTACTTACAGTAATTATTGTGGTAAATTTCCCAGTAATTACGGTAAATATCTTGATAATCGTGGTAAATATCAGAATGTTCGTAATTGATGTTTGAAAAAAAGACTAGAAATACTCGAGCAACCATGGTAAATACCAAAGCAATTATGGTAAACGCGTATTTACCTTGATTACTCGGGTAATTACAGTAATTACTCAAGGTTACCAGGTGAAATGTGGACTTTTCTCGATTTTGTTGTGAATATCTTATAATTTCACATGTTTTAATTAATTACAAACTACGTTCACAACTTACGTGTGATATATCGATGTCGTTGTAATTTTCACACTACGATGTAAGATTTCACGTCACAATTGGTCACCTAGTTCAAGGACACGCTTACTTCCTTAATTTAAGGAAATCACTCACTCACGCGAAATTGAATTCGCGACGAATTACGAGAACTTCGAGCACAACTAAAAACGTTATATCTACTTGACACCGAAATACCGAGAAAACAGCGGTAAATTTCTTTTAGCCGAAAAGTACTCGAGCCAAAATTTCGCCACTTCTCTTCGATCCACGCGCGAAGTTCATGAGCACCTTAATAACACACGGTCGAGTGTAATAAACGAAGATTATGAAAAAAACTAGATTAAAAATAAGTATCAAATAATGTTTTCTCGGGAATTGCTCGTTTCAAGTGGAAATTATGTGGATTGTTTAGTCACCATCTTTTCGCTGGCTCGATGACGGAAAGTTCAACACACCGATTAGGTAATTAATACTCCTACGATAAATTTAGTTAACCTTAATGTTGATTTAAGCGTGGCCAAATGACGTATTGTAATTTGCGTGTATGATTGGAGGAATTTTATTTCAAATGATGGTTCATGTAAACGATATCGAAGGTTTTGATGTTGATGAGGTCATCGTGCGGTATTCTTTCGGTGTGAAATGTCACGACAGGGTGTTTTGGCGGGTTAATTATGATATCGATATGACGAGAAGTTTGATGGATGAATGGAATTAAACGCGTGTAAAGTACAAGATCGAAAGGTGAGATTTATGGTATGTTGCTGATACAGCATAAGCTCGTGTGCAATTTCAAAACGCCTGATTGGGTTTATAATCAAGTAATGTAGATTTAATTGCATCGTAAGTCACATATAACGGCGATTAGTCAACGATAAATGTTAAATTTACCTTTAACGTTGGGTTATTCTGGTACTCGGCGTCGCGGAGAGGTCTTGTACGCAATACGTGCGGTTTTTTCGACTCGTCGAACGATTTATAAAAGCGCCACAAACGCGTAATATCGACTTTTCGAGCGAACTCGCGCACACAACTGCAACGCCAAGCTACACCGAACCGATTTTCAAATGTTTGTTTCGACCTTCGTGTAATTCTGAGAATGAAGAAATCCGATATTTGATAATATGCCACGCCAGACTAAATAAAAACTAGTTAAACGAGCGAAGAAACGAAATACATAGTAATTAGAATATTGGCGTGGTACTGCTAAAGTTATAAAAGAAGTGGTTGGCCACACTTCGTCGTTTAAATTACTCGCGCGTATAAACTTGACAGTGGGTTTCGGCGAATGCTTTAATCTCGATGTGTACATGTGCGCGTGTGTTGATGCTGAAACAAAAGGTACGCGCATACTGTGACCGAAGAGGAGTATTTGCCAGAAACCAGATTATTAAATTTTCCAACCGACTTCGTGGAATTCATCGGTTGAATTTTTTCATCAGACGTGATGATCGGCGAAAACAAGGCGTCTGAGTTTTTAGAGTTATCAAGGTTTTACTTATTTGAAAAAAAATTCTATATCTGGAATGTGTGTTTGTGTTTACGAGTAATTCTACATCCGAATGAGTTGTTTGTATTGAACAATTGTTGTTTACATGTGTATTTATGTTGGAGTGTAACACGATATTAAATGATCTTTTGACCTTTAATTTCGCAATTTTACGGAAAGAATGTCAAGAGGTAGCTAGATATGGTTTATTATTTCAAAATAATGGGGAAAACGACGTAGGGCGGATAAGAGTCCTCGAATCTTCAATAATTTCCATTTGATATGAGCATCGACAAGTTTGAATCAGAAACATTGGGAGGGGAGGGGGGTATCGGCAAGAAATACAGGTTTCCATAAAATTCGATAGAAGAGGAAGGATGATATGAAATTTTTTCATATCGTTGTAAAAAAAAAAAAAAAAAAAAAAGGTGCCAAAATAAATTAGCCCATCATTCATTTCTGTGGGACAATTCCGCCTTTATGGGGTTTTCTTTCCAGAATTAATGATTTGTCAATCTGAACAATGACTCCAGGTCCACTCAACTCCAAAGTAGTATTCACATCATGTAATTTTGATGAACAAATGTCCAACAGAATTGGAACCAATCGACGTATTTTCAGACATGGTAGTTATTTTCCTCGAAATCCCGAGAGGGACGTGACTTTTGACTTATTTTTGCTGTCATCAAACATCCGTCAGAAATTTATATCCGAAGAAATGATGTCGGTGGGTGTCACAATTTTTTGAAGAAAATTTTCATTTTTTTCCTTCTCAACAATAATCAAATTAAAATTGGGTGCGTATCTAGAATTCAACGTCTTTCACAAAACCGAATAAATTTCACATTTGTAGACCTCAATTTTACGAGAACCTTAGCTCTCCGAGATCAATTTTTGCTCTCATCTCCGCAAAAACCGACTATATGAAAAAAATTGCTCAGTTCAAAATTAAAGCCCATTAAATTCTCTTCAAAATGAATACCTCAAGAAGTAGTCTCACTTGAGACATTTATATGCTGTATGCAAACAACAGATTTTTTTTGTGATTTTGGGAATAAATGCCATCAATTTAGTATTCTAATTCTACCATATCGAGAACCGGTTCAATTCGAAAAATAGTTTAATTTGAAATTAAAGTTGGTGAAATTTTTTTAAAAATCCCTGGTAAAAATTCCATGTAGCTGGTCGAGTTTTCATCAATTTACAAATCCACAAAGTATGTATTTGGGTGTTTGGTGATTTTTTAACCTGTATTTCATGAACGTTTTCTCTCTGCAGTTGCAGCTGGGTAAAAACTGGTTTTACAAATAAAATAATTCAACTTTGTTTAATCTCAGGAATAATCTTTATTTTCACGATTTTGGATTCATAACAACCATTGATGTTTGTCGTTAAAAATGTCTCATCTCATTTCTACGGTGCATTTTGAACTTAAAATCGCTGCTCGAAAATTTTCCATAAATTTGGTAGTACCCGAAAAATAAATTTTTGGAACGTAAATTTCCCAATGGGATTCTCAACATAGTTTTATGGATAAATTCAACTTTCTTTTATTTGAAAATCGACGCTTTTGAAATACGCTTAATACAATAGCCTTCATTTCCTCGTGAAAATCCGTCCGAAAAATTTTCTAAAGGAACAATTCATCCAACTGGAGATAACCAGCTGGGAAAATTTCATAAGTTGTTATTTCCCGGAGAACTCGAATAAAGCCATTAATCGAGGGTTACCCGAATAAACGAAATAGGAGACATCGCGCTGCAAATCTCCGGTTGCACGGAAATGAAAAATTTCCAAATTGAAAAGCTCGAAATGCGGATAAAGATGAGAAATTTCTCGTCGAGATGGAAAAAATTCGTTATTGAAAAATTTGACGGGCGTTGAGAAGCGTAGGAGGCGCGAAAGTATTCGTAAAAAATTTCATCGTGTAGGAAACGATGGAAAAAAAGCAGAAATCCGCCCAATGTGCCCACGACGTAAACGCCATCCGCTTGTATAAAAATAGCTTCGACGAGTAACTTCACCACGCAGAGTTTATTCCAGTCGACGAGCCTTATTTACGGAGGTGTTTGCCCGATGTAATCCTTTTACAGCTAATTGGCCATGTAGACGAATACCCAGATACGGATGAATTGCTCGGCTCTGATTAATTCGGCGAGATAAATTGAACGAAAAAATTCCTCGAGCGGAGATTACACATAGAAAATTTTCGGTTATTCCTTGCGGTTATAATGCTTCCGGTTTTACAACTATTGCATTCAGATGGTCAGCCTTTCCATCATGTTGCTCAAGAACCAGTTTAATTTCGGGGGGATCGCGATACATGTCAGTTTATCATAAAATGGCGCTTTTTTTGACATTAATATGTATACTTTGTTGTTTGGGCGACTTCGGGATGCTATCGAGTTGCATATTTTCTGATTAATTTCACGGGCGTACTTGGTCGTGTGAACTTGATCGTGTTACTTGAAAACCTCCGAGCTCCGGGTTCGTCTCGCTCGAGTTATTTATTTTTATATTTTTTATAGCCGCTATACTTCATATCGGCGAGATTGGTTTTGAACGTATGCGTTTACCATTTTGCGTAATAATTTATATAATTTTTGGACGCGATCCAAAGTTTTCGGTGAATTTTACGCGAACGATTGCACCCGCGCTGTGGCGATATCATTAACCGATATTTCTCGGCGTTTTTCTCGAATAATAAAGAGCGCGAAATACCGCCCAAGATACTGCTGCATAGGGACAAGGCGTTTTTTTTTTATTTCTATGTGTTTGTGTCGGAAAAACAATAATATTGTTTTAGCATTTAGATGTTGCAGTTTTTATTGCCGACGTTATGTCTTTAAAAGTAATAGTGGCTGAGCGACATAAGTATTTTTATTACAATCGTAAACCTATTTTCTATCCGGAGATAGATAACAGTCTCATCACTTTAGCGTATCCATTTAGTTTGATTATTTTTCTCAATTTGTCGATATTTATTGTAGTTTGGTTTATGTGGGTCTAGCCTGGAGTCGAGGAGCGTTGATTCTAGCAGCTCCTAGAGTCTTGATGAGCGCTGGAGTGCTGAGGAAGTTTGGTAGTAATTTTAAATTTCGTTGAGCTTGACTTCGCATCGATGAAGTCCAATTTTAGCCCATTGGTTCATCTGTGTCTGCCCATCGATCATTGGAACTTTCCTTTATTTCCATACCTTGCTGTTTCTCCAACATCACTCCTTATTATGATTGTAAATTGGCCAAATTCAGTTCTCAGTAGTTTTGTCTGTGCCAAAAGTCCGCGTTAGATTTTCACACGATAGAATGCTTTTTCGTATTTGCCTATTACTTCAGCCTCGTTTCTTAGCTTTTTTTGTTGTAACTCCTCTTGCTATTGTTTGCTTGGAACTTCCGGGTTTACTTCTTGAAGACCATTTTGCGATGTCTTCGGAACGTTCAAGTTCATGCTGCAGATATTGCGCAAAATCAAACGGTCGTGTTTCTAGAGTATTTTGCTAGGAAATCGTTTACACAGTTGATACCAGTGTTGCCAGTGAAGAAATGCAAAAATCACCTAGTCAAAGTTTTCAAAAATCACCATCGCCAATTTTTCTAAAGCTAAAATGAACTAAAAATGAAAGTTAAATTTATACTTAATCTCCTTAAATAAAAACATTTTCGGCTACTAAAGCTTTTATGGCAGAAAATTGTTAAGAGTGGTCCCTTAAACGACTCTTAAGAAGTTACTACCTGACAGACCTTTTGCTAATTTTTCAGAGGCTGGTAACTCCCCAAAAACGGTTTTTTCACCTTCTTCCCCCAAAGTTTGATTTTACGGCAAAAATAGTTCAGAACCTATTTGTTCTACACTAAATTTTTCACAACTTTTGTCCGAAATTTTTTTCTACGACCTTTGAGAGCAGAGGTGGGGGGTTTTGAAAAAAAAAAATTGTTAGAAAATACATAGTCTAGGAGCCCATCGGGTGAAGAGAGTTAAAATTTGGAATTTGCTCTAAAAATTCGTCCATATAGCCCCCTCTCCAAAAAAACCAATTCACCAACCTGCCGTTGCTGCTTACGTATAAGCTCAGTGGAGCTCAAAGTTTCGAGCTTTCAGTGAAATTCCACATTCAATCTTTTTACCATCTGAATTTTCAATTTTTGTGTGATCAGTGGGTGATTCCTTCCGAATGAAGGGCCCCTTCCGACGACAGGCCCGGGGACTACGGCCTCTACGTCCTCCCCTAAATCTGGCCCTGGCTAAAATTTTGTACTTATTATACAGAAATTTCCATTTCTGGAGTAAGTTTTGGGAACAGTTCGTGTATTTTTGAAATGACCCCTAGAATTATCCCAATTCTGGCTCAATTAGAGCCACTGAAGGTGAAAATAAACCCATAGGAGAAGTTTTGGACCCTCCTCAATTCCTGCTTGAAACTTATTGACCGAAAAAAATTAGGAAAATTGCGTTCATCAATATTATTGTGTAAGTTGAAAATTCCAAAGGGAGGTACAATGCTCTCTTTTGTAATTTCATGACTCATTCCGTTCGAACCCATGGGAGAAGTTTTGGGCCCTCCTCAATTCCTGCTTGAAACTTATTGACCGAAAAAAATTAGGAAAATTGCGTTCATCAATATTATTGTGTAAGTTGAAAATTCCAAAGGGAGGTGCTCTCTTTTGTAATTTCATGACTCATTCCATTCGAGATCCAGTTATGAGTCAGCTAATGATTTCGTTGATTTGTTAAATCCGTCATTGAATCAAAGTTGTTAAAATTAAAACATCGAACACTTCTGTTACATTATCGCTTATCGAAACGGTCATTAAAATGTGACAAACAGTAATTAGGTAAAAATACGGCACGTTATAGTACGTGGCCCAGGTAAAATGACCCATTTCGATACACATCATTATATCGTACTTTTCAGTAAGATTTTTCACAGCTTCTGTAACAACACAGAGATTACGAGCTAATAACGCTCAGTTTACCTTCGACGTGTATGTAAACGTTGTGTAATCACCGCTCGTAAAATATACCCGGAAATGTTTTTTTTTTCACCGGGAAACGACTGTAGCTGGTGTAAGTCCGCGATAGAGCCTTTCTCGGTTAAATTGGGCGATTAGTATGCAAAGTCGTAGTATGTTCGATTACATAGTTATCCCCGTGCATTAGGTAAATAGGCAACTGAGCTTTCAACGATGTAAGAAAAAAAGCCGCTAGTTTGCGAATGTACCTAAAGACTCTAGAACAGTTTTTCGATAAACTCTCTCTCTCGGTGGATTTCGCATGTGTTGCTAATGGTCATAATTCGTTAGCGCGGAAAGTTTTCAAGTTGAAGAAAATTTTATCAGCGTAACCATTCGCTGGGGCCGTTTCGCTACATTAATTTAACGAGAATAACGATAATTTAACGTTTTTCTAAATATTGAAAAAGTTACATTGCGCCCATCGCTTATGTTAAAATAACTTGGTATTCGTCCAAAATGTTATTATCACGTGGGTTATGCATTTTTTTCTTCATTCGTTCGCGTCCGCTATGCTATAAAAGTTCCCACACGTATTAAAAACGATGCATTACGACCTGCGAGAATGTTTTCTGTGTTCTGCGCGCTCATGGAAGTTTTGTGTTTCGCCATCGCCTCAATGAAACGCTATTAAAAACTTTCCACGGTAATTTCGTCGCCCGTAAAAAAGCACACCCCTAAAGGAGAAAAAATTAAACGAAGGTTTTATCAGATTATACAAACGTAATTGTATAAAAGGTGAAATTTCGAAAAAAATCCACTCCACAGCGTCGAGGCGCTGTTAACTGGAGCCATTTTAAATTCTAGTTATCTCAATTATTCCAGATAGCCGGTGTTCTGTATTGTCTTACACGAAATTCGGCTACGTTTAATTTCATCCAATTGAGCCACAGTTTCGTTTATTCAAGCCATCTTGTTTGTCAACTCGATAAGAGAGTCGTAGATCCCTTAGTATTTGTCTGATCGCAAGAGACTACCAGAGTCGAGTAATTTTAGCAGTTTTTCGCAACGAGTAAGGATACTTGAGTAGTTTATTAATTAAAGATATCAAGTGGTTTTAGGATGTTATTCTTGGTGAGAATATCCAAGGGTGTTTGTGGAGAGTGTTGAGTGGGTTTTACTTCAAGTTGTGCTGATGCGGCCATTTTTCCATAAATCGTGTTTTATACGGAAATTGTATTATTTATCGTTACATACTTTTCTATGTTAAACTCGAAGCTTTTTCGATTAATCGAAAATTCATATGTAATTCCCACCAATCAAAACACCCATTAAACTTAAAGACGGTTATTTGACAAGCATTAATAAATGACACAAACACAACTTAAATCCCTATATGTACTTCACACGAGGAGTTACACTCACACGTACGCAGACTCCACATTGCTTTCCTTTTGGCTGCTCACTAACAGGACATTTCCAAGACTGTCTATCCCAAAGACCGACTACTCCAGAAAGTGGCTATTACAGCTTACAGGAAAAATGTAGCGAATCTGTTTTGGTTCGATTTTGTAGAGGTTCGTTAAGAAAGTGCAGACTCCTTTGAAGTACTGCATTACTGTAATGTCGAATATCTTGTCTCTGGCGTTTCAATGGTTTTTTTGACGATGCCTGGCCAAAGTGGGTCTCGTACAAAAAACAGCTAACAGCTAAAACGCGAATCTAATAGCAACAAAAATTCATCAGAATTACTCTGATATTTACACAATCGAAAACCATACTTATTCAACGCAGAGTGAATAACTCTTTGAATCGAAACAGCCTCGGCTACTGAATCGGCACCAGTCATACCGTTATCCATATAAAAATGATTACGAATCACCTCAGAAGCGACTTTATCATAAATAGCAACAAATTCGCCAACTTTATCTAAGCATTTTGTAGCAATAGATGACGCGGGCCCTACACCATTAACCAATGTAGTCAATGCCCATTCGCAAATAGGCTAAAGGCAGGTAAGCATAAGCGATTTGCTTCCGGGTCCAGATTTTGATGATATTTGGGTGGGAGGTGGGTACCATCGAGAAACCTTTATGACCAAAATTTCAGCGACCCGCTCCCCACCGTTTTCGAGAAATTAATTTTTTTCAAAAATCAGATACGAATTTTTGTCTCAAATTACAGTGAACGGATTTAATTGAAATTTTGCTACATAATAGACCCTTATAAGGGCCTTCCATGAAAAAATCAACAACCTCTCACTCCAACTTTTTCCCCTACAAACGGGTGTTTTCAACTTTATTTATTTTTTTTAGGTATCTATCTCACTCTGCAGAATTTTCAAACCTCATTTTTTAGATGTATTTTCGACCTTTAAATATCATATATTTTTTTCAAAATTTTGCCTCAACGGAGTCGTGGTCAAAAATCGCAAAACCGCGCGCGCGCGTTAGCCGATACTTCCCACTATGCGGTAGCGCTTCGTTTACACTTACGCACGACGTTGCGTTGGACATGTTACGTTGCGCGTAAGCGTAAACGAGGCGCTGCTACACGGTGGGAAATACCGATTACCGCGCGCGCGCTTAAGCTCATTACTTGAATAATTTTTTTCTCAAAATCTACCGATTTTTGGGTTATCGATCGTATAACGTTTTTTGTTTGAAATAATTTCAAGATTGTTTTGCGATTTTTGTGGAGTCGAAAAAAACGATTTAAATCACATACAATAATCGATTTTTCTCGAATCGATTTTTCCGACGCCAAAAAAATAATCGCAAAATAATCTTGAAATTATTTCAAACAAAAAAGTTATACGATCTAAAACCCAAAAATCGGTGGAAAAAATTCCTATCTGATTTTCAATAAAAAAATTATTTCTCGAAAACGAGGGGGAAGGGGAGCTGAAATTTTGGTCATGAAGGTTTCTCGATATTACCCACCTCTCACCCAAATATCATCAAAATCTGGACCCGGGGGCAAGTCACTTATGCTCACCTGCCTATAGCTTTTGCCACCGTCAGCATAAATGTTTACTAATTCACTGCAAGCAAGGAACCAGCCAGGTGCTCTGGACAGCAAATCTGTACAAAATACTAAGAGACTTGTTGGCAGGAAAAATATAAATATTTTCAGTTTTTATTAATCTACATTCGCCACAAATCCATCATTTCCTATACTCATTTTACAAATTCGATTTTTTGGGATCATTAAATTGAGACACCGATGGTGCAACTCTCAATAATCAATATTTCTCACCTTTCAGTGTGGTCACTTGGTAGTTGGTATACAGAGTTTTTATGACAAATAAAAAAGGGAGCACGGGACGCTGACAGAGATCCCTTTTAGATCCCCTGAACACCAAAATCTTCTCTCATGCTGTTATTCCTTTTTAAATGAAATATTCCATCGTTACGACGTTCCAATGCGTTAAGAAACCCAATAAACGAACGTTCTCCAAATAAACACGCGAATCCAGGTGCCTTTGCGGAGGTGAAACGCATTAGGTGAAAGGCTCCCTTTGATGTAAGCACGTGCCGTTTAGAGTTTCTTCGACAACACGGGAGTAATTTTTAATCACACTCGTTACGCTCGATAAGTAACTATTTCACAGATAAAAGCGGCTTACCGGTTCCGAAAGTTTTTTGCGTTTACAATAACGCGTTATGTGTACGTAGTTGACGAGTAATTTTACTTTTGGATTTGCTCCAAAGAGATGAAACGTCTTGGTGAAATAATATTCTCCGTATTGTCAGTTCAATTACATCGAATTTGAATATGTCTCCTAAATTCGAACGTCGTCGCACCGGTGAAAATTTTCTACCGTGAAATTATCCGATATTGTTGACGTGATGATGTGCGTGTTTCATGAGTGTAAATGGTATGTACCGTTGAAGATTTAAAATTTTATGCATTTATATATTTTGGCACGGTTTTCGATCAACACAAATCCATCGTAAAGTGAATATCGGAAACATGTTAGGTTATAGTGTGTGCTCGGCTTTCCGATATCCTAATCGTGGATTCGTTTTTAATACTCGTCGCGTTATCATAGCTGTACCTCGAATCAGCTCGAATGCTCACCTCTATCATGAAAATACAACTAAGCACTAAAAGTAACAGGTAATTTTCATTGATATTATTACCTGTAATTTCGAATTATATCATCAAGGTCTTCGTATTCGATTATTCGAATCTTCAAACGTTGAAAAAACCAATACTGGTCTCAGTTTTTGGTAATTACCGAGTCCACGTGATATGTATTCTATTTACGAGTAAATTATCTGAAAAAAAAAAAAGGTTTCCAAGTTCTCGCTCGAGTTATTATTTCAAATTAACGCTATGATTATTTTCGTAGATTAAAAAACATGAGCAGTAAGTCTTCCGAAAGCTATGATGATTATCAAGAAAACAGTGAGTTAACATTTTTTTACGCGTGCTCTAGCTCACATGCTTCGTAACCCTACTAACCCGCAAAAAGCTAAAATATCTTTTTTAATAACTTTCCAAACTTATCTAACGCCAAGTCTTCATTATTTTAATTTTGTGGTCGATTTAACTAGTTTTTTTCTTCTTACCATAGCTGAGCTAAACGTCTACAATTTGTTAATTAAATGAGATCTTGACGAGAATTTTTTTCCTCGCTCTGTGATTATATATAAGGCGAACTTTCGTCGAGTTTTTTCCCTTCACGTCACCATTATAGTTTACTTTTGTTATAAAAACTGTTACTTAATGATGGCAATTATAATTAAAATTATTCTTAATTAATCAACTTGGCTACATTTATAGAGTTCTTTCCTTTCGTCTTCTTTTTTGTGTAAAGTCGAGAAAAATCTTCGAATTATACTCGAGTTGTTTTAATAAACGCGTTTAAAACCCGCGAAGAACGGTGATTAATTATATGTTGACATTAGTCGAACGTTGAAAAAATTCACCTTTTTAAATCACACTCGCACGCAGAAGCGTTAAATGCTTGTAATTACAACGTGGGAGGTTTTCTGTTTTGTTCGGAGCTCGCGGTACACGTGAAGCACTTCATTACGACGGAATCGCGTAATTATCAGAGACTTTTATGTAAAGCTGGGGTTTTATTTATTAGCGAGAAGTACGCGGTGTTTTATGTGAAATTTCGTAGTCATTTTTTGGGCTGGAAATGAGTGAAGAGGCTGTAAATGGTCATCGGGCTCGAAAAGAATGATTTGATTGAAGACGGTTTGGTGAAAGAAATAAGAGTATAAAGGGTATTTTTAACTATAAAATCGTTCACGAATTGCTCAGGTAGATAAGTGGGAAATTTCACGTTGTTTTATCCGCATAACTTGATTTTGATGCAGCATGTTCGTGAAGAACGCGAGTCGCGGCGTGTTATTTCGATTCTCCGTGTATTGACGGCGGCAAATCATGTATGTTCGGGAAACGACTGCGGCACGTTGTTCCGCCAATCTACTTCCCCCCACCTGTTCATAACCTGTTTATGAAAAACGCGCGTAGCGGCGTGTTGCTATTTCATGTATCGACTAACACAAGTCGTCGTGTTCTGTAAACAACTGCGGCGTGTTGTTTTGCTGATCCGCTCCCCCCTCCCGCGTAACCTGTTTTATTTTGGCGCGTTTTAGCGAAGAACATCCGTTATAGCGCGGCGTGTCGTTTTTCCTATATTGACTGCGGCATGTGATACAGTCTTTATGCTCTCTCTTCACTTCATAACCTGTTTTACGCGACGTGCGTGTTTTAAACCGACTACCTCGAAATATTCAATATTACCGAAATTGAGATAGCGTGTAATCGCTGTTTTCTCCCGATAACCTTTTTGTGGCTACTTTAAAACATCCTCGAACGTTGTAATATTTGTCATTAAAAATAAAACAAAAAGGAAACGTTTTTATTTCCCTCTTAAAACCTTCGAACCGACGCAGTGATCGAGCTAGAAAAATAAAGATACCGGAAAACCATCTTCATAAAGATCTTTCGCTTTCATCGTAGCTTCAACTTAAACGCTATTTATATTGGTAGGTGGTTACCTATAAAAAGGAAATTTTACTCGCGAAAAATAAGAAAAAATGTTAACGAATCGATAAAACTCGCGTAACTATATTTTCATTAAAAAGCGAAAACCCGGTTACAAGAAAAACCTCTAAATGATTTTTACGAGAAATGTAGACGAAGACCATGCACGTTTACTAGACCGCACGTTATAAACATGTATATATGTGGAAGTGTCCGTAGTATTGTAATTAATGAGAATGAGTTTGCCTTTTAGTTATAATGAAAGCTAAACTTTTGAATCTCGTAATAAGCAAAGTTCAAAAATAGGCGGGGCAGAAATAAAGGTTGTTTTTGAATGTTATATACCTAGTTGGCGAGCCGGAGAGAAATTTATCTAATAAAACATTCAGGTAGATGTTAGAGATTATGAAAATTTCACAATTTACCAACTTATCTGCGAGTTTATTTTATCCGTGACGATGTTTTATAAACATCGAAAAGGTTTTCAATTCCGATCTATAGTTAGTCGACGGCTTCGACTCCTGTTTTAGAATTTCACTGGGTTTTAAGTTGAAAATATACAGCTCCTTGGAGTAGAATAAAACACTTCATTGTTTATTTGTTTAAAAAGTAATAATTTATCAACTAGTGATGGTCGATTTTGCAGAAGGCTACGAGCATCTATTATATTTCCTAAATTTCATCAAAGGCAACAACTTCTTGGGGGGTGATCACAAGGTATTGAAATGTGTTAAGTAGCGTTCTTCTGTTGAAATTTTAATATATCTTGAGAGTAGCTAATTTAACCACCGAAGAGATTAGCTATCCTGGTGTGGCCGTCATGCCGTCAATGAGATGTCTCAGTGGGGGAGTATTAGCAAAATAGTTATCTTCACGGTTAATGTTTTATTTTACTTTTCAACAAAATTTCATCGTGTGATTTGAATTTAGTCTTCAGTAAATTTGGATATTAAAAAAAATGGTTGAAAATTTTTATAAAAATTTTTGCAAGAAATTTTACTTGAAATTTCACGTTTTGGAACGTTCCATCGAATTTTTATAGACAGAAAAAATATTTTAAATATTTAAAATAAAATTATCCTAAGCTCAACTGTTGAAGGATTCAGTTCAAAATTACCCTTGTACAAAATTTCACCTTACAAAAAATTTATCGAATACTAAAAAAAAAGTAGGTCACCTTGATATAATTTTTAAAAAAACTTGGAATTTTCCAAGGTATAAAATTTCTAAATATTTGCCAATTTCACAACGCTGTCGATGACATTTGGAAAATTTTACGCATAAATAAAGAAACGAAGAAAAATGAAGAAAAAGGTCTCTTTGTGGAAAAACCCTACTGAATCGATGAATCGTTTAATGTAACGAAGTGATTTTACGCTGCTTCAATTCGCGGAAGTAATTTTATCGAAGAAATATCAACCGATGAATGACGAGAGACAAACGAAACGGACGAAATTCTGGGTATTTTTCAAATTACTATATTTTAATAGAAAAATATTCCATTAAAGCGCGAAACGAGTAGTTCCATTTAAAAAATCGAAAAAGCCATTGTTCGTTTAGGCGCTCCGGCTTAACTTTGGATAAATGGGAATCAAAGTTATCAACGTACAAGCGTCTCTTCGCGAACATTTTGCATTTGGTAAAAAAGGAAAAAAATTAAAGTACGAACATTTCCTGGAATAATTAAAAGCAAAATGCGGAATAATGGTTATATGATATTGAAGATACAACAGCCGCTGTTTCTAAAGTTAAAACGTAGAACTGAAGTCATCCCTTCCGGCGGAGGATTATTACCGTTGTGTGAGGACTCGCGCATTTGTTGGCGAGGAAGTCGAAAAACGGTTGAAAAGAAAAGGAAAACTTTTATAAACGATTTTCCGCCGTATTAAACAACGAATGATTTGTTTCCTCGTTGTATTCGCAATTGCCTAGTTTCCCCCATCCGCGCCTCCCCCTCGCACCTGTTTCTCGACAATGTGAACATGGAAATGGAAACGATTTGTTAGAAAAGTAATGCAAATAAATTTTTTTCACGTAATTAATCAACTTAAAGTGATTTATATAGATTTTACATTTAATTATCACGCCGCTGTTGGTGTTTTCTCCTCGACGGCTCGGAGATGGCGTAAAAAAGACGCCCGTCTTTTGCCCATAAAGGCATCGAGTAAATGAAAATTAATTCCGTGATTTGGACGCGCCGCGAGAACGGTATTTTGCAAGGCCAACATGAAGCTGTAGTCTCCAGAGGGAAACTATAGCTTGTTAAAATAACCCCATTATGGAACTCCGTATACGTTAAGAAAAGCGAGACGGAGGCCCATAGACGAGAAAGTGGACAATCGTGTTATCGCGTTATTTGCCAAAGAAAAACATCCTCATAAATTATACCAAGGCTTCGAAATAATCCTTGATAAAGAAAATACCGAAAGAACGGTAGCAAAAAATTTTCGAATTTTCTATAATCAAGGTACAGTGTTGAAAAAAAATTTTCGAAATGGAAAAGTTTCATTAGGTAACAAAAAAAAAAGCTTTTATTTACATGTAAGTATATATTAGCGAACAAACGTTTGGCTAAATGACGTCATAAATAAGCTAGAAGCAGCTACCCTTTCATTATATGAAATAAAACCATGATCCCTGGTTTCATGATGCTAAACTAATGAAGCTGCGTATTTTGAATACGGGTACAACGTTTGAGGGTATTTTTTTATATTTCAAGTCCTTTGAAAAATAGCTTTAAAGTTTTTACGATCCGCCCATCGCGGCGAATTGCTATTTGTCATTCGTTAGCGCGGTATTGAAAACATTATGAAAATTATAGTTCGACGGGTAATTAATTAGAGAATAAACTGACCGATAATATATGAATGGAAGTTAATTATCGAGGATGCCTGAAGCTTACATAGTATAAATAACAAGTCGGTACCGCGACCGTGGTCGTGTATATTTTTTCTCCTGTGGCGTTATTTGTACGAACGCGAAATATAGGGTCACTGTGTAAATATACCGTCCCACTTTGGTCATACGAGCCGGAACGGTGATGAAAAATATCATTGTGGTTTGTGCATACTGTTTATGCAGTGTGTGCTGAATACTTCCGTCTTTGGAGGCCAAACGATTGAATTTATTTGTGGTTTTATTCGTTGTATTGTCTGAGTGAGTTTTTACAGTGGATCGGCACGAAATAGGATACGATTGATGGAGGCACGTATCATTATTACAGTTTTCACGAAAAACTTGTCAAGTTTCCTGAATTTCCCAATGATGCTACTCGAATTACATTATTGTGAAAAGATTCACATATCGATGCCTAATAAGGTATTTTATGCAAAAATAGTATTGATGTGTTTATCCGAAAAGTTGGTCATCACATCACAATAGAGTTCATTTAATTTTTCAAAATCAACAATAAAAATGTCGTTCATCGAATCCTAGTTTAAAGGCTATAGACAGATGAGCATAAGCGATCTGCCTCAGGATCCAGATTTTGATGATATTTAGGTATTACGTCGGTACCGTCGAGAAACATTCATGACTAAAATTTCAGCTCCCCCCTCCCCACCGTTTTCAAGAAATTAATTTTTTTCGAAAATCAGATAAGAATTTTTTCCCCTAATTACAGTTCATGAAGTAATTGAAATTTTAGTACATGGTAGACCCACACGAGGGCCTTCCTTGAAAAAATCAACAACCCCCCACTGTAATTTTTTCCCCTCCAAACGGGCGTTTTCAACTTCATTTATTTTTTTAAAGTATCTATATCACTCAGCAAAATTTTCAAACCTCATTTTTTCGATGTATTTTTGACCCCTAAATGTCATATATTTTTTTCAAAATTTTGCCTCCCCGGGGCCGAGGTCAAAAATCGCAAAAACCGCGCGCGTTCATCAATCGGCAGTTCCCACTGTGCAATAGCGCTTCGTTTACCGTTGCGCGCGGCTTCGCCTAACATAGCAACGCGTGTAACTGTAAACGAGACGCTACAGCACAGTGGGAAGTAGCGATTGCGCGCGCGCTAAAGCTCGTCATTTAAATACTGTATTTTTTTTCTCAAAATGTACTGATTTTTGGGTGATGGGTCGTTTAACATTTTTTCTTTGAAATAATTTCAAGACTTTTTGCAATTTTTTTGGAGTCTAAGAAGTCAACTTTGGTACGTTATTTTTTGCCTTGTTTTGCTTATTAAAAAAATTTAGTTTTTGGACTCCAAAAAAATCGCAAAATAATCCCGAAATTATTTCAAACAAAAAATGTTCAAGACCCACCACCCAAAAATCAGTACATTTTGAGAAAAAAAAAACGTTTTCTGGTGGCTGGCTCAGATTTAAATGGGCATTGGATTTTTGGATAGAACAAGACAAAAAACCCTTCTATCAAAATTTTAGCTGCCCAAGTTTACCTACTTCTCGATTTTTGACGAATTTTTGAAAATTGAAAGTTACAAAAGTTCCATAAAAAATAAGACATTTATGAAAAAAATCGAGTCAATTTGAAAAAATAGTTAAAAATTGCGCCTAAAATGATTTGCAATTTTTAACTATTTTTTCATGTGTCTTATTTTTTATGGAAATATGTAATTTTCAATTTTCAGGAATTCGTCAAAAATCGAGAAGTAAACTTGAGCAGCTAAAAATTTGGTTTTGAGGATTTTTCGACATGCTCTTTCCAAAAATTCAACTCCTTTTCAAATCCGAGCCGGCCATTTGAAGAACCCTTGTGAGGGAAAAAAGTTTATACCATTTTTTGTAGGTAATTTCACCACAAACAATTTCAGTTCTCTTTATTTTTCTGATATAATCGTTATTTCGCGACATTTATCCAAAAAACGTTGTAGCTCGCTGAGTCCATCGCTCACGGGCATCATTTTTGAATACATATTTTTATTCGAGTATTTACGATATCGACACCCATTTTTAGAAATAATTTGCGTCATATTTCTTTTAAAACACCGAAAGACAGATTTTTCCAAAATACAAACACCATGCATACCTCACGCGGATAATTCCTAAGAAATACGAAACATCACATAATTAAACTCCAGTTTCGTATTACCGGTCGATTACGTCACCGCACAACACCATATCTGTAAACGCCTTCGAAAAGGGCACAGTTGGCCATCTCAAAGTAAAAAAAATGCGAAATTTACATACATTTACAATGAGTTAGACTTTATTGCATTGTCTGACACATTTTATAAAGCAAAGGTATAATATTTCGGATAGTATAATACAATTTAACGATTGTTAAAGTCTACTAACACGAAGCTGGCTGAAATCCAGCATCGCATAAATAAAGCATTTAATTCTTGTGGGGAAAAGGACGTACCTACGTCAAGAACAACTCTGTCGCGTATTTTAATTGTGTGCTAGGAGCTTTTAACTTGCAAAAATTCGTTCGTTAAAACATACTTGTAATTAAAAAAGTCGCTTTGAGGCGAACGACCAAAAAAAATTGCTACTTTATTCCACTCTAATGCTAAAATATACCTCGGTGTTATTAAAAATTGACCGTAAATTCGATTCTAACTGTGCTCTTTGACCTTTGAATAAGACCTCGGATTTATTGAAATTGTTACTTCTTCGGGATACCATTAAATATGGGGAGTTTTTGCGAATAAAATTTTAATAATTTTTTTTCACTTTTTCATGCGTAATTATCGTTAGCAGTGGCCTAATTTCAAAGGCGAAAATTCTCATATTATGCGGTAGTTTTAGTAAAAGAAACTACAGACCTTTCAAAAAAAATTTAATGAATAATGTGAAAATTTGAAATAATTTTTTAATATTTTTCACGATATTGAAAGCTTTTGATGGCTCATGGCTCAATGACTTTAAAGCATTTACAATGCCATTTTATAATTTTTTAAAAGATTTCATGTTTCGGTCTTGTTAAAATTTTATCAAGAGGTTCGTTAGAAAAACCCTTAGAGCACTTTAGCCGATTAAATTGATTTTTCAATTATAATGAATTTTTTAACATTTAAAAATTACCTTTTCTGTGACAAAGCATTTGTTGAAATTTTCATGCGGGATAATGACGTCATCAACCGTTCGGTTAATAGTCCGAAATAACTAGCGAACAGTAGGGGCGCAATTAAATAATATTATTTTACTGAGGGGAGGGGAAATTTTGTAACATTCCGACTTTCTTGTACTAGATTACAGCTATTCTACTTTTTTTATTTAAAATAGAAACATGAGAAAATTTTTTGAATCTTTCTTTGGCCTTTTTACTATTTTTTTTGATTTTTTTATGTTTTTAGTACTTTTTATTGACAATTTTTCAATTTATTTTAGCATTTTTTGATGATTTAATAATTTTTTGTTGAATCTGAAAAACATATTTCTATGATTCTTAGTTTTTTGGTTTTGCTAGAATTTTTTTCGCTTTTCAAAATTTTTTTAAATTTATTTTTAATCAGTAATTTATCTACGCAGTGAAATAATATAATTTTGTTCAATTTCAAAATAAGCCAGTATTTTCTATGGATTGAATTCTCATATAATTTCGAAATTATAAATATCTCCTACTCGGCCCCTTTCAAGATGAATTTTTTTTCGGTCACCACCTGCGAAAATGAAAAACGCCAGCTCGGAAAATCGCAATTGAACATTTCAATATTATTAAAATTTATCTTGTGAAAATCTGTCGAATATTTAATGAGCTTATCAAAACTCTATAACTCGATTTATATTTTATCGTTCATACGTGTAATAGGAAATGTAAAAATACTTATTTTCTTTCACGAATACCCATACAGATATCTAAATCAGGTGGAAATTCGCTGCGCTGAATTTAATGGCGTAGTTGAAGCTCTTAGGGAACCGCATAAAGTAATTTCAACATTACAATTCGCATTTATGGTACTTCTTCCTTTTTTTTACGCTTTCAATACGAAATATAGATTCGTTATTCTGTTTTTTTTTTTTTGCAAAAAAAAACCCTCTATTCATCTTATCGATCAATCGGTGAGAAATAAGCCGACTATAAATTGTCGTCAGCGGGATAATATTACCATATTTTAATTTCCCATCGACCCCGACACTTTTCCTACTGGAACATGGTATTTTTCTTGAAATTTTAAAAGCCGTGGGATTTTCAAATTACCGTTGAAGCTTCTTATATAATGAAACAGAATCCGAAACAATCCTTTTAGGTCTTTTTAATTACTAAGATAACTCGAACCTGGTGTCTATCAGATGTAACGAGATTGTAAATTTTACATTCAAACCACGTACAAGATCCTTTGAGATGTGGAATTTTCGAGCAGGCTGAAAAGCGACGTTTTTATTGAAAGTTAACGTTTTCGAGATAATTGTTTGTATTCTGATGCGTATTAATCGATATTTTTTCTTTTAATTTTTTTACATTTCATCGACAGCGTAAAAAAACCTTTCAAAGGCTGCATGGTTGTCTGGTTTGACGATATAGCAGATATTTTTGTTTTTACACTTTCAGCACGGTCATCGCGATAGCATTACACGAACCATTAAACTAACCCGTACTTTTATTTCTAACTTTAACCTCCTCTTTGTAGTTTTCATCCTTTTGGGTAATAAAAATTCTCCTCCCAACGTGAAACGCTACCCTTTGTTTATTAATAAACGCGTCCTAAAATGAAAGGATAAAACGTGTTTTAAATATTAACCCGCGTTAAAACAATGAATAATTTTTAATTTTTCTTCTCGCGCCGTTACAAGGTGCCATCCTATGCGGTGATTTAACATTGTGATAAAAATCGCGACGTCGAATTAATGGAAGCGATAAACTGATAAAATGATCATAGCGCCCTATAAAATTTCCGATAAAAAATTAAATCTTTCAACTAATTGCTTTACCGGCTCGAAATTAGTTATTTTTTCAATCGTAACAGATGGTTTAATAAAAACCAAACATAATAAATGTCCGTTTTGAACAAATAGATTCGAAAAAAAGTATTTTTTTATCGACGGCGTGTAATCTCTGCACATAGGGATAATGCACATATCATTTTTTTACGTCGTAAATTAAAATAGCATAGATAATATTTTGAGGCGTGAGTATAACATCGTCGTATATATTTTTTTGCTGCTAGCTGGTCCAATTCTTATATTGATGCATTCTTGATCTTCGTTTTTGGTATTTTCTTCGAACATTTTCCCTAAAAATTTCACACTTTTAAAGAAAAATACTAAATTTATTAAAATGTTTCTTGAAATTCACAAAAAAGTGGAAATGGGAGGTCTTAAGATTTTAGAGGAAGTTTTGATCCCATTCATCACAGTTATTCTATTTATCCCAGTGATCCTACTCCTCAATCAAAATCACAAAATTTGTTCAAACAACCTTTGGCTTACTACCAGTTTGTCACTTGACCATTTTCCAACATCTCAAAATTTTTTTTAGACCTATATATGCAGAGTGTTTCGAGGCAGAAGTGAGATCTTCTGTCCAGTGATTATGCAACATAACTTGAGTCTATGTATGAACATTTGCCTATCTTTTGGGTCGCAGGAGTAAATTGAAGGAAAAAACGTAACGCATTATGTTTTAATTACTTTTATTGATTTATTCAATAATTTAAGTTCGTTCTTTTCGATGCCACAAGCCTTATCTTTCCATCCTAAATTAGGCCAAAAATTATAAAAATTGAAATTTTTGAAAATTTTCACCATGATGCCATGTTTTGATATTTAAAATTTTTAAATGGTCATAACTTTTCAACCATTTGAGATGGAGAAGTGAGGTTTGCGGCGTTGAATAGGGCGAACTTTTTCCTTTCAGAAACACTCATCAAAATGATTAATCATGGATGAAGTTTTTTATTAATTCGAAAATTGATTTTTAATAAAGATTTTGCTCATTTCAAATTCCATCACGACCTTGAAATTGATATCAGCCATTAAAAGA
>QBDW01001491.1:0-46758 GCA_003261595.1 Maconellicoccus hirsutus
AGTCGGAATTTTTGCCAGAAAAATGTTTCCTCGTGATCCTTAAACACATTTCAAGTAAAAAAAATTTTTTTTACACGCGTTTTGTATTAAAGTCTCTCCACATAGGCCTGTTGTACTCTGTCCCATCATCACTAATGGTTACTAGTAGAAAAAATTATTCAGATGTAATGAACCTCAGCATAAAATCGTGAAATATAGAGTGGCATGTGAATACTAATGGTAGCTTAAACTCTTTGTATGTGGCATCTGATTTACAAAAGAGAACATTTACATCAGAAGTGACTTTCAAAGATAGTAAGTAGTAGTAATATCTTTATTGCTTATACTGTTTATGTGAAAACATCTAAAGCATAACACTGTGCAGCCAATTTATTGGCAATTCTACATTTATGTCGTTCTAGTACTGGGTCTCCTTGATATATGGTATAAATTATACCAGTAAGACAAAGCACACTCGCTGCATACAGTATGTCCTTTAATTTCATAAGTATTAGTAACCGCGTTGGATTTTGGTGTCCCTGCGTCTTTATTCACGTTTTCTCCTGCCTCATTTACATTGGAAGAGTTTACACTGGAAGAGTGTAATGCCTTATATACACATTTAGTTCTTTTGTAGTGCATAATCTCAGCAGGACTTACCAACTTAATTTCGTTCACGTCCTTTTCTTTCTTAACTCCATAGTCGTATTTTTCAAGGTTACCGAAAACTGTTAGTATCTTCCGCTCGTACTCAGTGTAGGATTTAGGATCATCGCTCTTAAAGATAATAATACTTTCAGCATTGCACACGTGATCCTTACCAATGTCCGAAACATGATGCTCTGAGATTAAAGATGCAAAGTAAAATGCCATTCTATGAATTGATGCTGGTACTTGACCACCGGACATGGTCTCAACTTTATATAGTTCGGTAAGGTACACAATTAACAAATGGTACCTCCTTATTCACGAGCAGATCACAATATGACGTAAAAGTAACTGTTGACACTCCGGCATCTCGATCGCCAGACGTGCGTGATTGCAGTAAATCCTTAGTCACAGCACCAGAGTATGATGCCATAGTAACGTATTCGCTCAAGCACAATTTAAAAATTTTTATACTTTCAAAGATGCAATAATTATTTCAGCTACTGCTGTGATATAATCGAGGAAGTTGTACTTTGCATCTGCGGAAAGTACCATCACCGGAAGAGAGTCCCTTCGAGTATACAACATACAATCGACTTCATGTCAATTCTCTCGCCATATGGCAAATTCTCATTCAGCAGAATTGATTATAAGATACGATTCATATATAGATCACCTTCAATGGGTCGACGAACTTTTACTGTGATTGTACATTCGTCGCTGAGCACATCAGCAAATCGACGACTACGTCGAAATTATAAACCCATAATGGGCCAGTTGACTGAGAAGCGAAAAGGAAAACGTAATTATGGAAACAAACGTTTATAAAGATTTTATCGTTTCGAGGATCAGCACCATCAAAGGATTTAATCTACGAAATTTTTTTCATTTAAAATAATGTACTGCTTGTAAACTCGCGAAAGCTTTTTCGTCGTTTTGTATTATATTCGTTTTTTCTCTTTCTTGTTCGATCTCTTCATCTGTCGTTATTACGCGCCGTTCTGTCTCGTGTTTTTGTTTTTCTCCGTGTACGCGTGTTTTTTGCCGCTTTTCACGTTGTGTTTCTTTGATAGCGCAGTGTACTATAAGAACAACGCCATTAGGGAAATTATTTTCCATTGCAGATTGCTCGGATGTTTTCTATTCGAAGGCAATTTTAGATTTAATGCTCGAAGTAGGTTGAATGTGTTTTTTTCTCGCGATGGCGACACGGTTATTCGCGTTGTTAATCTAGGTAGCTAATTTTGCGGTAGGTGTGGATTGTGTTTATTTAAAATTGAATTTAATCATGAATGTCAAAATGTTACCGCAGGTGTGTAATGTATGTAGCCGTGTACAGTGAATCGACCGATTTGAACCAACTCGAATTGATTCGAAACCGACTCGAATTGAGCCGAATCAACTCGAATTGACTCGAATAGACACGAACGGACTCGAATTGACTCGAATTGATCCGAATCGACTCGAACGGACTCGAATTGACTAGAACTGACTCGAATCGACTCTAAAGTCAGCTTTTCACTTTGAAATTATCTCTTAATGTAGGTTAAATATCGCAAGGCAGGTGGCGTCCATGTTGGAGTAGTATTAAGTTGTTCATTTATTCCATAGACCATCAAACATTTGTACAACTCCTTTATCTCCGCTACCTCATCTCTATTTAGTTTCTTCAAGTCTTCCGAATCACACAATCCAATTGCAGGTTCATGATGGTACTGATTGACTAAATGTATCCCATTTAAGATTCTTTGCGCCAAAAATGAAAAATCTTGTTTCTTTTTCAAAATTATTCATAATTAAACGTCAAGTACGGATTTCATCATCTTGGCATTTGACACACTTCTTAACTTAACCGCGTAAACGAAATATATGTATTTCTCACATCTATTGCCCGTTGTGGGGAGGTGATATTTCACAATTTCATCTCCTATAATTTAAAGAGAAAATTAAATTTCCTATTTTTCCATAATAAAAACAATCACACTTTCACCATTTTTACAGTTGTAAAGTTTATTTTCTTCTCACTGATTTTCAGCTTTTTCCGACATTTTGAAACTTCGTATTAAAATTACCTCGAGGTCAAGTACTCAAGTTTTTTGTAAATCTTGAGTTTGTAGAATTTGTTCTTCTTTTCCACGGTTAAACAACGACATTTGTTAATGAATTATTTTATGATTCTTAGTCTGTCGGCCTTCATCATGCGTAGTATCACTGATACGTTGTTGAAAAAATGCTGAAAATTCGAGATTTACAAAAAATTCAGAGTTTTTGGCTTAAACTCGAAGTAATCTGAATGTAAAGTTGCGAAACATTGAAAAATTCTGAAAATCAGTGAGAAGAAAATGAGCTTTATAATCGTAAAAATGGTGAAAAAGTCATTGTTTTTATATCAAATAATAGGAAATTTAATGATCTTTAAATTAAGAGAAGAAAAATAACTGCTTGAAGAGCTCATTTTGTCAGTTATTCCCATACTTAGATAGCACGATATGTTGTTATCACTGTTATCACTCATATTGGTAACCGGCTATGCCGGCCACTCAAAAACGTCAAATTTAAATTAATTAAGTCAGTATGCGAACGCACTATGATGTAAAAAAACAATTAATCACTCAATTAACCGATTTTAACCATTTATATTCAAAAACAGTTCCGAAATAAACAATTATTCCAAATTTAGTTGAGAGCATATGTTTACTCTTGGAGAACCGAACCTGAACGAACGAACCTAACCTAACCTTTCTAATTCGGATCTTTGTGTTATTTTCCGTAGTTGTGACTTTTTATTGTTTTGGATATTCTTTTAGTTAGTTCTTCTACGTCTTCTTTGTTTTTACACTCTAAGAAAGCCTTTGGGAGATTTGTAGCTCCCAAAATGTAATGTCCACATGAACATTCGCATCGCTGAGGGTTACAATACCAACAGATTTAACCGTTCCGTCCTTTAGAACGCGTTCAGTTGTGAGGAACTTCACGATACGACCAATTACATCGACCATAGTTTTCGAACAATTCTTCAGGGAAGAAAGCGGTGTGTATGTTACTGTTGTGAGCACATCGGGAATAGGCGTCACAACAACATCTGTAGTCAATGCTACTTGTAGTTCAGTCATATTGTTAAATTTATTTTCCCGAACACTTATTTTCGAAATTCTGTAACTGTTATTGTTGACCAATTGGTCAAACAGTTTCACGGCTGCGAGTTTAAAGGCGGCAATACGTAAAGACTCGTTCTCCTTATTGTGCAGATAAAAATTAAAATATTTACCGTTCTTGCTGTCAAGTAAGGCAGTCTTGCGACGCACTACACCTTCGATAGTCACATTAATCATACCATTTTAAATCTGAGCCTTTGGGAGATTTGTAGCATAATGACCACTCCAATTTTTCTTTATAGTAATTATGAATTCGTCTGATTCCTAATTTCTGGAGAATGGGTTTGATTTGTTGAAATGATATTCCATCTTTTATTGGTTTGATCATTTCAAGAACTGATAACTGGGGCTGTCGCTTGTTACTAGTTGTTGTATCAGTCACTGTGGAGGCTGAAGAGTGGGATCCTGCTGATTTGATTATCCCTTTCGGTCTGTTGACTATATCTTGTTCAGGAGATAGTTCCGAGTCAGGTTCTGTACGAGGTGCTTTAAGTTTTATTGAAGATATGAAAGGTGGAGCCCTATGGCGGAGATCCTCCATTTGTGTTTGAATCCTGCTTACGGATCCAGCTATCTCTATCAGAACAGATTCTAAAGAGTCATTATATTTTTGGAATTTTTCAGCAGGTATGTCTTGGTTGGTGATCATTTCATTTTGAGCTGAAATTTGTTGTAAAGCCTTATGTAGTATGAGAAAATGTAAATATAAGAAACGCACAATACGTGCATAAAAAAGGAACACGAAATCACGTACGACATGTACGTAAACATACCCTAAGTCGCACGTATCCACGTAATTAACTAATATTTCTAGTGTCTACTATGTTACCTCTTTTTTGTTTGTTTCTTCTTACGTTAATTTTGCCTTTTTCGATGTAGGGTATGCAGTTGTTTGATGTAATTGGTTCATTGTAATCGAGAATTGCTTCGTTGATGATGTTTTGAAGTTTTAGAAGTGATTTGTTTTTTGTAATATTATTTGAATGGAGTCGTCTGATCCCAAATTTACAAATGTATTGTAAGAAATTCCGGAGAAGTTTAATTTTTTGAGTGGTAATGGCAGCTTCGGTAAGTCCTTTAGGGTTTCCGCCCATGTTAGTAATGATTCGTTGTCGTTGTTTACTGACGTTGGATCCTGTTTCGTTACCGGGGATGATAATGTGGAAATGGTCGATGTGGTCGGCGATAATGTATTGTGCCGTGTTGTTGACGGTTCGGGGATTGGTGAGGTGATTTTTGGATATGATGAATGTGTAGTACGTTGTTTTTTCAGTGGTTTGAAGAATGTTCTGGTTTGTTTGTGTTTGAATGGTTTTTGTTCCGGAGTCAGATATTTCGTTATCTGATCCGGATTGATCTGTATCAGATTTGTGATCGGTTGTTCCCATATATAACTGTGCTGAGTTTTATCGAATCATTCAGTCAATTACTCAGTCATACAGCGATCAAAGACAAGTGATCTACATGTGCTAATCGTATCGAATATTGTGATTAATAATAAAAGTGTTTTTTAATCAACAATTCGCGACAACATTCCTACAACATAATTAGAAAAAGCAAAACCAAACAGCGGTCAGCAAACAACTAAATGTTGGTGATCCATCTGCAAGAACAGGTGAAAAAAAAGGTAAATGGGATGTGCTCACGTTTTACCTACAAAATGGAAAACAGACCGAGCATTTCAACAAAATAATAGATTTCAATAGATACAGTATTTTCAGAGACTATGACGAAAACGACGTGAAAAAAATCAATGAAATAATCAAGGTTAACGAAAGTGAAAACAAAACGAAAAGAAAAAAACGCAAGGAACAACATAAAAATAGCCGAATCAACAAAATAACAATGCAAAACTATGAAATTGTCATAAAAATCGACGAGGAAGAATACCAGGGAGTTATCGACACTGGCTGTAATATTACGCTCATCAATCAAAACATATTAAGTAATAATAATAACATTTTACCAGCAGCTGATGTCTCACTGGAATGTGCTAACGAGTCGAAAATGAAAGTAGTAGGAAAAACAATTAAAATATTTGAAATAGGTAATAAAAAATACGAAACAGAGGTATACTCGTACGTGATTGAAGGGCTAAATTCACCTATCATCATCGGGGTGGATTTTTTGCTTAGTTATGCAGCAATAATTAACTTTGAAAAACAATTTCTAACCTTGGGAACTGGGAAGGACATGATCACGATAAAAATGGACAATGAATGGATTCAAAAATTCATCAAGGACAGACCAATAAGTTGCATAGGGCGGAACGTAACAGCGTTTTCAAAAATTACGCTGAAACCGAAAGAAAGGAAGATATTTACAATACCATACGACAACAAGAGTAAAGAACATGAGGTCATCGTACCAAGCGAGGAATTTGATCGTACATCGGGAATACGAGCGTATGGAAAAGTAAACAATGAATGTAAAAATGCAACGATAGAAATAAATAATTATACAAACGTAACCAAAACAATTCGTGTATTCCAAAAAATCGGATACGTGAAAAAAAAAACCAACAAATCGCGACAACATTCCTACCAACACCTTATTTAGTTGATCAGACGAGTAATGTCTTTCACTTATAACGGCTTGGTGTGCCATTCCTAATAAATAGTTCAATGTCTCAAATTGACGAGGTTGTTGTCTTTGGGGAGTAATGCCCCAGGATCTATCAAAGAGTATTCCGATGATTTTCACATCAACAAGGCAGTCATCTGGACATATGAAAGGATAAAATTTTCTATGAATGTTGGATCCTTCATGGATCTGAGTAACCTAGTCGCAGGATTCAGATTCAATGCGATATCAAATTTAGTACAGAACAAGCCTGTATTTGACAAGGGCACCTTCCCGGTTCTCTTCCTGATCGTCGTATCTTTAACAATGTTTGATGGACAAGCTGGTGTTTCAAGGATCCTTCTAAGAAGAACACTGCTTTCCTTATTTTGTTTGACAAGGACCTCCAACAGTGTATTGGTACTGTTTGATTCGGTCAAGATTCTTTCTAGAATAGAGTGAGAGCGAAGAAGAGCCTCCACTTTAATGTGATCATCTCGATTATTTCTTTGAGGGCCAGGTAATAAGGATTCTGCTCGGTTAATGGGATCCACCTGTGCTTGACTTGAGCTTCCAGCAGATTCTGCCTCGGATGAGGGATTCGTTTGATGTTGATTTAGATCCTTTTTTGTTTTTTTGATGTTTTGTACTAGTTCTGAGAGGTCATGGTCATCATCGTCATGACTACGCTTAGACATATTAAAGTAAGGTTTTTAAAAGATATTTTCGGTATTTTTGTCTTAGATTCGTCGTTTTGAAAATTAAAATGCTCAATAAGTTCAATTTTTTGTCGTTCTTCGTAAATAATTTTGTAAATTCGTTTAAGTTCACCTACTCAGAGGAAGAAGGAAGAGAAAGAGGTGCAACCGAAGAACCGAGATTCAAAAGGGTGAGGACCTTTAAATTCAAAATGATGGTCTATGATGCTAAGCAATGAGGTCTCTGAAGACCAGATAAATTGATTTCCCACTGCAGAAACATTGAAAGTTATATGTTCTGTTGATAGATAGTCTTCTCCTTTTATAGTTCTGTTCAAGGCAATCGGATCCCAGACAATTAGTTTTCTACCGTAAGAGATATAACCTAGATCGATAAGTTGATCAGGAATTGTAATAGTATCACTGAAAAAGAAATCAGAATTATAATCTTTCTGGATCAACACTCTTGATATAGTATAAAGATAACTTGTTATGGTAGAGTCAGAGGCAATTGAACACGAAGATACAGAAGTTTCTTCTTCGGATATTGATGATAGAAATGGATGAATGTGAAGGTCTTTTTTTAATATCAATTTCCAGCATGTGTGCTATGCACGCGTGGGTTCGGATCCCATCCTCGTCGCCAATAATGTATTTCAAAAAATTTCTAAGTAATATTTTATTATGTTGATCGAACAAAACGAAAACCAAAACTAAACTAACTGAGAATAGAAAATTTTAACCGAAAGAAACAAATTTAGAAAACTTGGCATAGCCAACAATAACCCGAAACATACAATTTCTAGCCGACAATATTTAGAAATACAACAGTTCTGTTTTTTTTTTTTTTTTTTTTTTTTTTAATTTTAATTCTCTCATTGAGGTAAAAATGTAGCCTAGCTCTTTAACTCTTAATTTACCTTTCTAGGTGGAGTACGCCCTAAGGGCAGTACATTGACATCAAAAATTCAAAATTCCTTCTCATTTTCACACCTCTTTTTATTTAAACGTAATATTTTCACTTATTGGTGACTTTGTTTTTTTTTCAGTTTCAAATTTTCATTTCAAAATATGAATCCCAACCAATCACTCGAAAGTACAACTCCTTTGCTACTTGCTTCTTTTTGTTATCATTATATCGAAACGAAAAGCTTTATGGTGTATCGATCGTAAATCAAATAACGCGCCCATCACGAGAGTGGGTTTCACGTTTTCGCGTATAAAATTTATTAGCTTAGCCGAAAATAAATATAAATTAAGAAGAACCGCCTTTACACAAAAGAGAGATAATAAAATTTGAGAAGATTCCGATGTTATTTCATTACGCGCCTTTTTCTTGTTAAGGAAAAAAAAAGGCTTTCTCGGGCTATCCGTTGTAACGTTTTATTTTTCAAAACGACTGCTTATAATTTAAAACGTCTGAGCTTCTTTGTAAGGCCGTTCTTTTTACAAAGCGCAAGAATTCCGGGTATTAGGGTAATGTCGTCGGCGAGACCAACAAAGCTTTTATGTTTTAATTTCATCAAAATGTTTTCGTTCTTAATTCAATTATATTGATGTATTTTCGTATTTGGGGTCGGGCGATTACGCGATGTGGAAAAAAGAAGAGGGCGTTGGGATGTGTTAGTGGTTTGGAAAGGTGAAGTTGAGGCAAACACTGATTCGTAAGCGATGTGTGAGATTAAATTCATTTTATAAGCATCTGATCTATTGTCCTACATGTCTTGTTTTTTGTGAAACATATTCTCAGCAATTAAGGCGTCTCATTTCAAATTCAGTTTCATTTTGTGCTCGCATTTGGGTCTAATTAGCCGCAGGACTGTAGCTTTGACGAGAGAACTTTGTAACACTGTTATAAGTATGTTCAGAAGATTTGGAAATTCTTGTTTTGAATTTCTCTTCATGTGTTTCAATACAAACTTTTTTTTGTGTTTCCGGAAGAGTCCAATAATTGAGAAAAAGTTGTTCGCGATGAGGTTTGTTATATTGACTCGCATGTTGGAACATTTTTCAATAAGAAGGGTAGATCTCGTTCACCTTGATGCTCGTTTCAGTATCATTATTTTTTTGAGAACATTTGAAATTATATACTTGAGCTTCAATTTTTTCACCCAGTATTTTTTTTTCTTCAAAAATTAAATAAATTCACGTTTTTACTAGAAAAAATATTTTATTATTTATCAAATATCTTTCGGCTTACAGGCGATTCAAATTTCAGAGTGAGAAATATTATCAAAATCGAAAAAAAAATTCAAACGTCAAATAAATTGATTGTATTGAAAAATAAAATTTTATAAAAAAATATAAAAATATAGAAGTATTAAAAAATTATTTACATGAAATGAATAAAAAAATATGAAAAATATATGTGTACAAAGTAAAATAATATTCGTATTTACATATCTTCGATAAATTAAGTCTAACCACAAATTCTGCGAATAATCGTCAACTGGTGGCTATCGGAATAAAAATTCCTTCTCGCCAGAGAATTTGGCCGAGGTGAATTTCCTCGCTGAAAAAATTAAAAAAACCGATTAGTTTCGAAAGGTATGAATTTAGGGGAAAATGCAGAAATTTAGAATAACAGAGACGACGCTTACGTTTATCGGAGATATTTGCAGACTTAATGCTGAGGAATATCCAGATTCGTCTGATGAGGAATCCGATGACGACTCATCGTATACTGGATGCTGTGCCAGCGAACGCCTCCTTGCGTCATATCTTTCTCTTTCGTCATTAGGTGCTTTATCAAACGTACTTTTCAAATTTTCCTTTCCTTTCTTACATTACAATAATCAGTTTGTAGCACAGATGAACAAATTATATTTTATATTCTTACCAAGTAGACGATGAGAGGACCTTTTTGAAAATGTTTCTTCATTTTTTTTTCAAAACCGTAACAATCTCAGAGATATCAATTTGATCAATTTCTATCAAGCCACTAATCACCGATCCTACTTCATCAACATTTTTTAAATGTAGAAGATCTTGATAATTGTATTTTGAAAGCGACATTTCCTAATTATAGACCTAAAACCGAAGAACCATGAACATTCATTTTTTTCCAAGTTTCTAATTCAGTTCATTCAAAGAATCATTCGTTCGTTCACTAATGTTCCAACATGTGGGTCAATATAACAAACCTCGTTCGCGATCTGATCGGGAAAATGAGTCACACTTGATGAAATTCACTAATTTCGAATTTTTCCAATCGTCAAAGACAGTTTGCCAGTCGGTAAAATTTGCTGGTAATTTATTTGCCGGCTACATAATTTTTCAAAAAATTTCCAATTTATGAAAAAAAAAAAAAAAATAAAAAAAAATGTGTAGGACCGAATTAAGTGGCTGATAACCTAACTGCCTACTCATATAGATCTAATGGCGTAGTACTGATCTGGTTGTCGCATGCATAGTCACTTAGAACTGCATTTGCATTGTACGAGTAAGCTTTGTGGAATATAATACCTTGACCACGGATATGATTTCTAAATTCACTAATATCATCGGCATCAATAACCATGGCCTTAGGTAATTTACTATTAATAAATGTACATCCTTTTGGGGGGGAGGAAGTGACCAAAAATGTAGTATACACAATTTGTCTAACTCAATAACTAAAAGGGCTAGGCATGTTTGAATTTGGAAAAAATAAATAAAAATACATAGGTTTGATTACAATATTTTCAACTGCCCTTTACAACCAAAGGTATGCAATATGTTGATTGAACGTTATTTTCAGTTGAAATGAGTGCTAGTATGATTAGAAGCGAAACACCAACGTGCTCTGGTGTTCAATCTGTTTCGATCTCACTTCCATAGATGTCATCGAGATCGATTTAAAAATCTCAAAAGATGAAGTTTGACGTGAAAAATCCTTCAGCTCGAATTTTTGTACTTTTCACGAAGAAATATTCAACATTTAATAACTTTTAATCACGTTGCAGCATCTATACGAAAAATTATCGTTCCCGAGTTAATTCATTTTCGGACGATCGTTGTTTTTTAATTAAATTCGGCGACAGGAAAAAAAATCAGCGGTGGAAAAACCGCATTAAAGATGCTGGCAAAGGAAGGCGCGATGGTAATCGTACGTCTAAGCGTATAGAAAAAGCTCGACGGTATTTTCATGTTATAAAAGACCATTTCAGCCTGCGGTTCGGATGAGAGTTGAAAAAAATGTCTTTCGATTACCCGTACTGATAAAAAAAAAAGGGCGGGGATAAAGTTGGCGAATTTTTACGCGTTAAAGCCATCGAGGCGGCGTTCTTAATTCGAACGTCGGTGGTAATCTTGTACCGAAGAAATACAACTTGACGGGGAGGTGGAAAGCCGGAAAAAACGCTGGGTTCTTTTTGCCAAGAACATTAGGTACACCTGACGACAGCCGTGTGCGTTGTAGTGTGTAGCTTTCGTTAAGAATTACCCTAAACGTTGAGAATTTTTTAATTAAGATTCGCCCTCGAGGGTCAGAGACTGTGGGATATTAGGTAACACGTGTCTTCGACCTTGATAAATAACATTCGATGGTCAATTGTGTGGATTGTTGAGATACGTGTATCTTGTGTAGTTTCATCTTCGGCTAGGGCCGGTGCGGGTGGTAATGATGATTTATTGGGAAGTGATTTATATAAAGAGATTTATGATTCGATTTATAGTAAATCGCACGTGTATTGTTTGGAGTAGTATAAAACAAACGTAGTAGGTTAACTTTTTATTTTCAGCTAAGGCTGGTGCCTGAAGTACATTTTCTAATTTCAATTTATTTTTACCTACTAATAATTCCATTTCCCCATTCTCTTCTGCTGTAATATTAGTTTTCCTATTCATATTTGCGTCACTTATTTTTGTGTGACAACTTAATTCATTTTTCAAACACATATTCGTGTTCACCATATGTTCTGATGCGCCGCTATCACAAATAAAACTTATATTTTCAACTCATCAGCCTTAATGACAATGTTGTCGATACCGTCTGGACCAGCAGCCTTGAAATTTGGTAGGGATCTGACCACATCCCTTGAATTCATCCAAAGAAACATTCGTGGTACCTTCTCGTCGTCTGACGTGATTATCAAAAATTGCTTGTTTTTGTCGACCTATGATATCCAAATGGTCAGCGTTAGGAGCGGAAAGAAATTCGCAGTCCAGAAGATATCGAACATTCTCATCAGTATCATTACAGAAATTGCCATCAGGTTTAGCAAGAAGAGGAATGACAGGCTTGGAGCCTATTACTCCCCTTGCAATTTTATATGGTGACCTCCAAATTTTGGTACTAGAGCAAAATTTCTGCCAGGAAAGTTTTTTGAATTTAATTATTAGTTCTTTATATTCAAGTTTACATTTACGAAAGAGAGGTACAAAATAGCCCTGACTACAGGGTTGCGAGAGGCGCTCGAGTACACCTCCCCAACCTGACGTCTGCGGTAGGTGGGCGTATTATAAGTATTTTCAACTACCAGGTTGGAAACTACCAGAAATTCTTCGGCTATTAAAGTTGCTCCTGGTTTTCATAGACGAATCTTTGGATTAACATGCGAGCGAAATTCTGCAACTCTGTTCACCGGCTTGGCCATCTGAGGATGAAACAATTTCAATTTTTGATACATGAAAATAAATCGGATTTTACACATTTACAGAACTTTTTAGCTTGTAGTCTCTTTGGCGTCATTTTTGTTGTTCAACTCATGTGAAAATCGACCACCAGAGTGACAGCATGGACTAGTTCAAAAGGAGAATTTTTTGTAATTTTTGGTATTTTACGTCATCGAGGACAATGTATTTGTGTTTTGAGCGATTCAAGAAATGATGGTTTTGATTTTTATTAAAAATAAAAATTGTGTGAAAAAGTGAGAATTTTTTGAGAGGAAAATTGGGCGCTCGGTGATTTTGAATGATAAAATATAATTATGCGATTTAAATGCGAAATTTGGGTAATTAAAAAAATATTATTCATGTATTCATTTCAATGATTAATTCGTCAACTCGTGTGGAAATGAGAATTATTTCGTAGAAAGTAATCCTAAGCTTCGAGCGAGGGTTTCTCGATAAGCGGGCCTATTTGCGAAGAAACACTCGCCAAATTCGTTCTTAGTTCGTGGACACCTTGAAGTCTCGAATAAGTTCGGTAATTCTTTGGTCACTTTTTATCTTCTGATGGCTCAGTTCAAAAAAAAAGATGTATCGATAGAGCTGAGCTATAGTGTGTGAGGTCTCAAGAGATGATTTTTATTAAATCATCACTCAGCCACTGACACGTGTACACGTGTCTGATATGATAAAAAGGTACACCAATTGGCGCGACTCATTTGTATTTATTTCTTTAGACAAAATGAGTCTTTAGAATATAAGTGATGCTCTTGTTGAAGAGCATGGACGATGTCCCTGTGGTAATATAATCGTGCCTAGATTACCATACGATGTGATTTTCTTCGAGAAATCACGTGACAAATGACGTCAAGAACGTCTGGTGACCGAAGCTAAAAGTACTTCGGATGTGAAGTGCTGTTTGGATTGTGAGCATGTTACATAAAATGATGTAATTTTCTGCAATAAATCAGCCACTGTGCTGATTCGTTTTTGAGATTTTTTTTCAACGACGATGCTCCTCGTAATGAAGATTTGTGCGGGTGATTATTGTTTCGTGTGAATTGGTCCGTTGAAGGGAGATCTTCCAAGAAGCTGTTGATGAATTACGAGTGTACTTTTTTCACACGAGTCGATCAGTCAACTTGATTTTGGATTTAATTCGTGGAATCGAATTATTCACCGATTATTTGCCTAATAAGCCTGATCATGGTTTAGAAAATTTTTAAAATATTAATTTGTATGATTAATTAATTCAAAAAGGGGTAAAAATGAATGAAATGCTTGAAGAACCCTAAAAAATTTGTTTTTCTTGTTTAAAAAAAGCGCTGAAAATTTAATTATTTCATGTTTTGAAATCACAACTTGACGAGTTTACTTGGACTCGGAGTTTCTTTTTTATAGAAACCTTGGAATTTGATTACCTCAGATTTATAAGGTTTCTTTATTTTTGATTTGATGGTGGGGAATTCGCATATATTCTGCGAACTGCTTTAAAAATTAATCAAATACCCTTAATTCTGTATGCTTAATTTTTATAAAAATCCGTGAGCCCCTTTTTTTTCAAAAAAAAATTCTCATTAAAAAAATGATTTATCGATTACAAGCATTCGAAAGCTCAATGTTATTTTGTCTTCGAAAAATTTTAAAAAAATAGAAAAAAAGTGATTCCCGAAAAAACAATTTTGATAATTGAAAAAAATTTATTTTTTTTGCACCGTCTTTGGAAAAAAAGTACTTTGGAAAAAAGGTAAAAAAAAATGTAATAAGAAGTGAAAAACGTTGTAGTAAAAATTTAAGATAAATCATGCTACGAAATGCTGGCAACTCTGAGTCGATTTTGAATTTTTGTGCTAAAATTCTCACTTTGTAACCATTTTCAAATGGAAAATTTTTAATTTCGATAGTCCAATTTGCCTTGATTTTTAACTCAAAATTAAATTTTTTCGAAAATAAAACCTCATTTTGAAGGGCTATCGTAAGATTATAAAATTTTCTGATGAAAAAAAATATAAAAATATTCATATAAAAAACCAAAAAAAAAGTTGATGAAAAAAATTATGTGATTTTTTTAAAATAAAATTTTAGTTGTTGAATGACCCACAAGCTAAAATATACATCTTGAAAATTAACATTTCAAATTCTCACACATGAAGTAAGATTAATTTGAAGAATTTCAAAAAAAAATACTCAATAAAATACAATTACTAATGACTAATGAGACTCGAAATTTGTGAAAATAAAAATAAGAGAAAATTAATATCTTATTTTAAGACTGCAATTTGATAAAAAAAAAAATTGAAATTGTTGCACGAAATCACAAAAAAAAAAATATGAACAACTGTTCGCGAGGAAATTAATAAAATTGTAAAACTTACAAAAAAATGGAAAAAAATTATCATAAAGGAAGCGAAATGCCTGTGGACCTTTGCGAATTTTAAAATTGATATATTTTGTGAAAACTGAAAACAAGTGAACATAAATAAAAAAATTTACAAATCTAAAAGACGATAATTGTAATGTAAAAAGGTTAATATATTTGTATTCTCAACACTCAACCCATTCCTTTTTTCTTGAATGAGAAGACCAGTGGATGAAAAGAGCCATTTATTTCAAGTAACAGAAACCTGAAACTGATACATAATAGGTATTTGTCTATTTAAAATAGAAATAAAATAGGTTGTAAAAAACGGCGAAAAGTATTCGATTGCCCGAATATTTTTCTGCTGGGAAATATTCGATGTTCGAATGCTATTTGGTACCGAATATTGGAATATTTCTGCATTCGAATGTTTTTTGCCCAACACTATCCACAAAAATAACCCTACACGTGAAAAATACATACTTGGTGCAAATATCAACACCGATGAGCTCGCAAGATACGAATTGAAATTCACGTCGAATAAATTGCCTATTCGGCTACCTTGAATTGTCATATCCGGCATTTTTTCCCTCGTCGAAACGACGGCGTTTCATTAGGCAAACCACGACACGTATCAGGCATGTACGTAATATCGAAATAATCAAGGCGTACTTCACCGTTTACGCGATAGTTTCGTCGGTAATTTCACAACTACTCTCGTTCGTTTTGCAATCGCACGAAAAAAATTCGCGTTTGAAATTCGATTAAAAACGAAATAAATTATCACGTCCACCAAAGTTGCTTCAATTAAACGTGAAATTACCATCGGTAACGGTTTATCAATCATTCTATGCGGACGATATAATGTATTCGAATAATTGCGTCGATATGGGGGAAAAAATTGACGTTTTTATTCGTTTTTCGTATTTAGTTTTTTGTAAAATTACAATAGTCGTCGGTTGATAATTGGAAACATCGAAATGAGAAAAATAAGACAAATCATCGAACAGCTGATTTAACGAAGCCGTTAGTCATCGCAACGACTAACGATCGCGAAATGAAAAGAAATCGTTCAGAAGTGGAAAAAATGGGAAAATATTGCGACGAAGGGGAGCAAAGCGATAAAAATAACGAACGTTATTTATCTCTCGATATAGGAAAATTTTCGGTGCTTTTTTTTTCTATTTTAAGTCCTTTCGGTACAGATTTATTGCGAGCAATGACGAGAATGGCAGCTGTGTTCGAGATAGCGGCAACGTTGTAATTTGAATTTTTTATTTTTTGCACTTTTGAAATTTCGATCACGTTTGGAGCCAACGGAGGTGGATGGTCGATTGACCGGCGTGTGCATTTGGGACGTGTGTAGCTTTTAGACTCTGCGATAGACTAATGTGTAAGGGGTTCTCAGAGGGTACGGGAAATATGTAGGAGGATTTTTACGGGTTTTTTCGTAAGGGAATATGCAAATGAATTTATTTGAATTTTTCTGCGGTAAGTTGATTGACGAGGAGTTTGATGTGGAGTTTTGCCAAGCCTGGATTTTGCAGGAGTTGAGAAATATCACAAACGTGACGTTTCTATCTTCGTATAACTCCTTCAATTTAATAATTATGCAATATTTCTAGCGTTCATTGTATAGGTAAAGGGGTGTGAAAAAATATTTATCGAAAGCTTTTTCGTCAATCTTCAAAATTGAAGGCGCTAGAGCTAGTAAAAGCAGTACAACGCCTTGAATTTTCAAGATATGCAAAAAATAGTTATTACATTTTTTATAGAACTCATCGTGCTCTACAAAAAAGATAATTAACAATTTTCGTCTATCTTGAAAATTGAAGGCGCTGGAGCATTTACAGATTTTCATTACGTTCTAGCGCCTTCAATTTCGAAGATAGATGAATTGTGGTGAACTTTTTCAACTCTCTGAATGTCTATAAAATAAATGTAGACTTTTTTTTGCAATTTTTATCCGCCCTTCTTGGATAATTTGAAATAATATCCAAATCTCGATGATTAACGCCTAAATCTCATCTATGCCTCGTCGTCTCTGTACAAGTAAATGTATATTTCCCCGTTAACACGCTTTCCCAAGCAAATTCACCCCAAACTTTGGGCACCCTTGGTATTCCAAGTCCGGTTAACGTGTATTTGTATTCTAAACGAAAGCTAAGTTCATTTTTCTAGAAATTGGAGATTAGGCGAAATATCTTGCAGTAAAGTTGATAGTTAGGAAGTAGCTGCTGGTAATCCCTCGTTTTCGGATTAACTTCATCCGGCCTTTTTAAACTGCGTGATCTGGGCCTCGGAATCCTCGAAAATAATGGCTTTTAGTATTTTTTTATTGTTTTATTAGCGACGTTATTAGCTATGCCGGACGATACCGGTCGTTTTTCGTTTTCGTACCGATGGCGATCGCTCGAAGGTTCGGAGGTCTACGGGTATTTTCCCGGAGCCTCGTATTTAGCTCGTGCCAGGGTTTGCAGCTTTTGGTGATAGGGTTTTCATCTTTCATTCGTTTTCCTTTTTCGTGCAGGTTTTTCTAATACCTACTTTTTTTTCTTTGTTTCAGGTATGCGATACGAGTACGACGGAGTTTAGTAAGAGTTTTTATGTATTTATTTGTTAATAGTACGTAGTGGTGGGAAGGGGGGGGTCCCTGAAGAAATGCTCATATCCCATTAGAATTTTTCGAAAGTGTGATATGAAGCCAAATGCTGGATTTTTACCTGTTCGGTCCTGTGGAGCATTCTGGAAATATTGCAGGAAATTGATATCACGTTGGTGGCCTCGCAAATGTCGAGAATTTTATTTTAAAATGGAGACCTGTGTATTTAAAAATCTTAATTTTAAAATAATGATGGAAAAATTACTCCAAGTTGAGGGGAAAATATTTTCATTGATTAATATCTTCATTTTGATAAAAAAAATAGCAACTATTTGGAAATTTACAGAGAAGCTTTGTTTATTGGCCCTTCATAGTTCAACCTCTTTGGCTCGTGGATCAACGAGGCGCCCTTAATTTATGTTTTCACGTTTTAAATGGTTTAGATTTATTTTAGATAAATTATAATTTAAATTGCTTCTTACCTGTGATGAGTTTTGAGTAGTTTAAGAGGTGTAGATCTTGGGTAAGATGAAGCGTGAGGAGATTGTGATTTGCAAATTGCATACAGAGTGTTTTATCAACGCGTTGAATCCTTCGACTAGCGATTAAGCTACCAAAGGTGAGATTCTGTGCGAAGTTTTGCCTATTTACAAAATTTAAGGGGCCTCGACAAACTACAAAACTGGTGAAACCTTCACCATCAAATTACTCTATTAATTGTGCGATCAGATAAAATTTGAGAACCCATTTTTGAGTTATTATTATGTTGTAAAAAATAGGTTTTCAAGCATTTTTGCCTATCTTCAAAATAGAAGGCGCTGGAGCAAAATGAGAGTTTGTATGTTTCCTTCAATTTTTGAGTTATGCAAAAATGAGTTATCTCATTTTTTGTCCATCTTTTCGAGCTCTATAAAAAAGATGATAACCAATATTTGCCTACCTTGAAAATGTAAGGTGTAACCTTGCTTATGAAACGAAATTCTGAGGAATTTACTGAAAAAAAAACTCGGTGACGAGGAGAAGGACCCATCAAATTCAAACGTATCATGATCAATCTTTTCTGAACGAATGAAAAACTTCCAAAAAATGCTTCGATATTCTAGATTTCTGACAAAACACACCTCACTTTTTCGCTGGATATTTTAGATGAACCAAAACCTTATTCAATCTGTGTTGTTTCTTGGGTGATGACGCGAGTTTGGGGTCATTTAAATCAAGCAAATAAAATGGTCGTTGGAATACTCGAAATACACCATTTTTACATTGTTTTCGAAGCACAACACACGTATTTGAAACGCGGACCTTTTTTTTTTCCTCGCATTCTTTCAAGACTTGGCAACGGATTAGGAATTTTTTTCCCTGCGGTTAACACTGGCGATGTCAATGCGGTGAATGTTTTTTCTATTCGGTCTTCCCATCGCTTTCTCTCGTCTCGGCGTGTTTCGGAATCGTCATATGTCTCGGATACTCGCTTGAAAGAGATAAAAAAAAAGGGAGGTTTGACTACGCGATACATATGCGACGTCTGTTCGGAAATTCAACCGAGGTTCTCTCCCTACCCCACGTAATTCACCTCCTGCGAGGAGATCCGAAGTCGATCGTAAATTTACAAGCATCTGGTTTAAATTGGGCGTTTGAAAGGGATGCGATTTAGTTTACTTTATACCAAATTAAAATAATCCTCGTGGAAATCACGAAAGGTACCGCGTTGCGATGTATTTTTGACTGGAAAACGACGTCGTTAGGGTTGTTTCCGTGCAGTGTGTCGGTGGCCGGACGAACCTGTTCGAAGAAAAGGATGTTGACATCTACGTGATGAATGAACGTGTTCGTGAGGATTAGCGATGTCGTTGTGATCTAAGAGTTTCTTCGATGTGTTAATGGTGTACAGAAGATGAGGAAGGGGTGAGGGAGGTTTTTGTCATTTTTGAGGGTATCGTAGACGAGCTGGAAAGTAGTTTGGTGGAAGAATTTTTCAGTCTTGTTTGGTTAATAAGTACGTCTCGTTTATGAGAAAATTAAATGAGTAAATTTTAATTGGTAAATTTTTCTAATTACAACAGAACTGGTTTATTTACAATGAAAAATAATCCGTTAATTTCTATCTACGTGCAAAACAAGGTTCGTTAGGTCGATTGCTGCTGTGCAATCGAAACAAGTCTTTTTTCCAAATTTGAACAACCTCATTTCACCAGTATTCTCATTAAACGTAACTGTCGATTATCCAACCTTCGTCTGAGCACTTCATCCGAATAATGGCGTAAATAAACGAAACGATATCGTAGTCTTGATGTTCCTCGAAATGGCGTAAATTCAACTCGAATGTGTTAATTTCATCCAACGCTGGTCGTCGCAATACACGTATTTTTCTCGAGAAACTTTCTTCATTTAAGGAGCTTTCGAGGACCCGGAGTACGCTCGGTGAATGGGAATTGGTTCTTGTTTCGAAGCTAATTGTAAAAAGTTGGGAAAAAAGTTACCACGAGGTTTAACCGGAGGCGATTAAGACGCGTGATGGTTTTTTGGAGGATTTCGCAAACGACCGTAATCGTTGTTTGAGTTTGTACTTGTTTCGTAATTCGATGGCGAAGAGGTGAATAACGGGAAAAAAGAAATGGTTTGAGGAAAAAAATAGAAAAAAACAATTTTTTTCGAGTTTATAGGGATTTGAAAATTTGGGTAATTTTCCAGCAGATTTAGGCTGTGATTTTCCATTTGACGAAAGTAATTACAAAAGGATGAGTTTTTTTTCGTAAAAAATTGGAAATTTTTTCGAAATTATTTGTGCCAACTTGGTAACTCTTGGTGTCTTGGAGAAACTTGAAATTACAATTTAAATAGGTCTTCCCCTGCTCTCTTCGCATGAAATTTTTATATATTTCAAAAGCGTATTTGTAATGCTACCAAAATAACGTTATTTTTTTCCAAATCAAGAAAGTTGAGCAAACATTAGAATCAGTTTTGGTTATTTTACAGATTTAATTTAATGCATGTTTTCACACTCCCTTCTCCCCCTCGCCCAACAAAGTTCAAATGTTGCCAACTTTTGATGTGAAGTCGCCAGAAAAAAGCAACTTTTTTCGATTAATCGAATATAAATTTCGGAGATTTTCTTATCAATGAAATGTTCTTGAAATCGAGTAATTTCTAGAGAATCGATAAAATTGAAACAAACGAAAAACCAAATTGAGTAATTTTCTAAAAAATCGAATATAAGAAACAAATTAAATCATTTTTTTATTTTCGAAAAGCTTTTGTGAGAGTAGCCAATTTAGCCCAAAATTGGTAGTAAAAAAAACAATTTTGTATTGATCCATCAAATTTATCAAATTAGAAAATTTTTTCATTAACAAAATGCTCTTAAAATCGAATGATTTTCTAGAAAATCAAAAAATTCAAACAAATGTAAAATTAAATAAAATAATTTTCTAGAAAATCAAGAAATTGTGATTTTTTGAAAAAGTTTCGTCAAAATGGCAAAAGCAATTTTGTTTTGATCAATTTAACTAGTTGAATCGAAAATTTTTTTCATTGAAAAAATGGGTTTTGAAATGAAAGAAAAAAATTAATTGAGTATTTTGGATATTGAAAGAAACTGTAAGTGTAGCAAAATTTTAAATCTAAAAAAAGTTTAGATTAATAGAATTTACTGAATTGAGAAATTTTTTTTCATTTAAAAAATACTTGTTGAATTGAACAAATTATGAGTAAATTGATTGAAAAATCGTAATGAATAATTTTAATGATTTCTTCCAAGATTTTGTGAGTGTTGCAAAATTAGCAAAAAAATAAAATATCAAGTTTAAAAAAAAAATGCTCCAAAAATGATACAATTTTGAAGGAGATTTGAAAATAAAGTTCAAAAAAGCATTATAATTCAAAAATACAATTTTGAAATTTTGAAAAATGGGTTTAAAAATAAAATAAAAATTGTTTTAAAAATGTAACTCTTAAGTTTATTCAAAACAGAAATGTCTGATTTGGTTCCGGTTTTTGAATGACGATTCGTGGCAACACTGCTATTAATAAATCACCAATCTAAAAATTGTATTGTGGTTTTTTAATCTGAAAAAAAGTCTATTTTATGGGAGAGGAAAGGAGGAGAGATGTCTACCTAACAATTCATAATGAAAGATGATAAAAGAAGAACAATGTTTTACCTTTGATTGAAAAAATTACTTTGATTTTAGTAAATTTTTGGAAATTTCTTGTTATTAAAATAACGTGTAATTTTTTAGCATTTTTTTTTCACGAATTTTCATTTTTGTGCTTATTATTATTGTCGCGATGTCGAGCAACACTGAATAAAACACGATTATTAATCATCAATAGAGGGAAGAATTTATCAAAACGTTGAAAATAGAAGGAAAATTGTTCAAAAAATCATTTTCCTTGCGACTTATGGCGAACATTCGAGAGGAGCCCACGTGCTAAAGTAAATCGTCACCGATGGCATATCAAATCGACGCCATATTTTCAAACAAACAATTTCCAAATGTACTCGCATTATCGAGATATACGCGTTTTTTTACGGGGAAAACGGGCGGAGGGAGGGGGCGGAAGATCAAACGTAACCAATCTTTTTCACGTAACAAGAGCATTTGTTCGATGGCGAGAAATGCATATCTGTTTCGGGTATTTTTTTGCTTCCGAGGGCGAAAAAAAAAAGATGGGAGAAAAAACCAACCTGTCGTTGGCAATTGGAAAAGTCGGGTGAAAAAATAGACCAAATCATACGCTCGAGATAACCCTTTTACAATGTAGACGCGACTTTTGAGAGAAATTTTGACGCGAAAATGGTAACGAATTTGGAAAGTATGGAACGCTATAAAACGATGCTTTCTTTTCTTACGGCTTTGCGAAGTTCAAAAATGAACTTTTTTTGTAGTCGGATGTCGAATAAGTCGATACGACTGGAAACTTATTGACGCGAGTAAGTTGGGTATTTTTTTGTCGTTGCGACGAATAATGCGAAATGGAAATGGAAAAAAAATATGGCGATGGAAATGATTTTTTGACTGGAGAAAGTTTCTAGCGAGGGTGCAAAATGGCGGGCAAATTTTCAGCCTGAGAAAATTTTTCTTTTCGGATGCAAAGTTGTGTGAAGTTGTAATTTTTTTGATTTTTTTTTTTACACGTCGAGTTTCTCGCGAAGTTAACCGATGTTGGAAATTCGACTTGAACTTTTCAAATAACAAATCATCGCGAGATACGAGAACGATAAAAGTTTACTCGGAATTAAGAGTGAAAGCTGGACGGATTTTTAAATTAAAAAAAATTATAAAAGTACGAAGTAATTAAAGAAAAAAAAAGTATACCGCAGAGAAGAAAGTTACATCGTATAAAAAAGTTAGCTAAGCTGAGTTGTAATTAAAACGCGAGTTTTGAGAGGGAAAAAAAAGGGTACAAGATTTTTTTACGGTTTGCTGGTTCGCTAATATAACAATATTTCTTAAGATTTATCATCTAGAAACGAATAAAATTAAACTCGGTATCACTTCCGGTGCAGTGGAGCGTTGATCACGCCTGCGTTTGCTCCATACTTCTTTACATTCCATAATTCATCAACATATGGGGAGTAAGGAAGCATGGAACCTTCGCGAGGGCTTATGTCCGGCTGGAGATCATCTTCGGTGTGCTGGAAGTGCTGCGGAGTCCGATATGCTGAGATCTAAGGTGGTAAAAGATGTCGCGTGGCGTAGCAGAGAGGTCACCGGAGAGATGAAGGGAGATCACGTTGTGGCGAAAAGATGAAAACTGAAACGCGACATTCACTGGTGTCGAGAAAAAACGTGAAATTTCGAGAGAAATTTTCAAACCGAAGGCACCCGCGAAACTATCTGGCACTCGGGAGATCTTCGGCGTGGTCGTTGAAATCCATAACACAACACTCGAACAGACGAACCGAACGAATAACACCGGCGAAAGCTACAGCATCCGATATGGACGACATTCTAGAGACATATCACGTTCGTGTCAGCGACGACGAAGTCAACAGACTGATGGCAATTGGCAGCGACGACCGAAAACTATGCAAGGATCTGGGTGACGAGCGAGTACGATGGAGGTGGGAAAAAAACCGGCGCGGGGTCTAGGGCTTCGTTTTCTAGGACTCGATAGGAACCGTATGAGATATCCAGACCAAAGAGGCAGCGGCGACGACCGAGTAAGACAGATAGAGAACGCGCCATGTACGGTGGCGGTACCGTGTTTGTCGGTGGGGCGGGCGCGTTCAGGAGGTGTACCAGAAGATGAGAGAGAAAAAAGTCACGCCGAAGAGGTACACTGTGTGGTACACAGGCACACAAACGTTCTAAAAATGGCTTCGAGTCTGGTACGTGGACGGTGATTGGTCGAGGAGGCGCAGCGGCTACAGAGAAAGTCGGCTTGTATACCGGGAGTCTGCTGTGTGCATAATCGTGGGCCAAATTTGTCATTTCTTAAAATACACCACGCCGAGAGGAGAGCTCTCCTGACGCAGCTGTAGGCGAAATCGTAACACGTTCGGTGCCCCCGCCCGATCTGCGTTGGATGGACGAGAAACGATTCTTGTAAATAGCAAACGATCCGTGAGCCGGAGCGATTCGCGGTTAAAAATATCATCTCGGTGGGTGCGAGGAGTACGCGGTGGTTCATTCTTGGCTTCTGTTTTTTCACTCCTGCTATGGTGTTTCGTCTCCTTTTTAAGCTATCACCGGTATCCAACTCCTACATTGTCAGATCGGGTTCACTTTGGGCGTGTTGAACGGGTTGAACGGATGCGCGGAATTCGCATCGATGGAAAGCAGAGATCAAGTGAAGTATCGCGGATTTACTCAGCGAGACGTTGCATGAGATGTGCAGAAATATCGAATTCTCGTCTCGCAACGTTCGTGTAAATGAGAGACCTGTAAATGCGAATGATTACGCTGACGTCATCGTCAAGTAGTCTACGTGAAGTTGTTGCCATAGTTACTTTTCATTTTTTAGAGTTTTCTTTCTATCGTATCATACGTTTTATTCTCTTCAGATATCAGGTTGAATTGTTCAGATACATCTTCCGCCGCTTCATCAGCTACATTTAGCAGTAAAGTGATTGTTGCTTCATCTGTTATAGTGGTTTGCGCCTTTTTAGCAATTATAGTTCTATGGATGTATGGCCAGAACCTTGAGATTTTACTACAAACAAAAAACTCACATGAAACACGTTAACGTATGTTATCTTATATTCATTACGATACCAGAAAATGTGGCAAAGTTATCAAAAACCAATTCAACCATTTTATAATTACCATTGTTTCTAAGAAAAACCAACTCAGTTGGTTTATAATGTTACGTTTTGATGCCTAAAACCCACCTGACTGGTTTATAATGTTACTTTTTGATTCCCAAAACCCGTCTGACCGGTTTAACCAACCCGTTTGATGAGGTTGCGTTAGTAGCATGGTTGCGAAAAACCCGTCAAACTGGTTTGCCAACGTTTGATAATTACACTCAGAAGTTGTCATCCGACTGGTTTTTATTTTGACAATAACCACAACTGAACAGTTGTTTAATTCTTCTCTACTGTTTTTGGATTCAATGAAATTGAATTATACAATAATTTTAGGCCGAACATCTTGTTGTGGCCTCTGCATAATGCACTATATCACCAGGATCTTTGCAAAAAAAAATGATTTTTCCGCTGGTACGCGGTGGTAGGTATTAACTTGACGGTTAAACTTTGGTAAATTTTTGGTATTTTTTTTAAACGCAAAAAGCATCGATTTTTTTCGTATTTTGCAAATGAAGTGAAACCACAAGTTTTCTTGCCCATCGATGACGAAGTTGAAGCCCTAAAATGGAAAACGAGTCATCAAGGTTTATTGAAAAAAAAATTGTTCAATTTTTCCATAATTCGTTTCAGGAAAAATTTCACATTAATTTCCACACCCCCCCCCCCTTTCCTTTTCAGGAGAGGTGCGGAACAAAGAGAAATTTTGGGGGTCGAAAAAACGAGTTGTTTGGTGTGCTGAAACCAAATTTGATATTACTGTTCAGAATCTTCCTAATGAAAAAGGAAGGGGGGGTGTCTAAATTCCAAAAAAAGTGAAAAAGTCGAGTGACATATCAAAATCGATGTTTTTTAGTGCGCCGAATCCAAATCTAACATCATTATTTTGATTCGGTCCAATGTTTTCGAGGGAGGGGGAGGTTCAAATTTCCAAAAAAGTGAAAAAGTCGAGTGATGTTTCAAAATTGATGTTTTTTAGTGCGCTGAATCCAAATCTGACATTATTTTCAGCCTTTATCCAATGTGATCAAAGAAGGGGGGGGGGGGTTCAAAATTTCAAAAAAGTGAAAAAGTCGAGTGATGTTTTAAAATTGATTTACTTTAGTGCGCTGAATCCAAATCTGACATTATTTTTTATATTCGGTCTAATGTTGTTGGGGAAAGGAAGATTCCAATTTCCAAAAAAGTGAAAAAGTCTAGTGATGTTTTATAATTGATGTATTTTAGTGCGCTGAATCCAAATCTGACATTATTTTTCATATTCGGTCCAATGTTGTTGGGGAAAGGGAGATTCAAATTTCCAAAAAAATGAAAAAGTCGAGTGATGTTTCAAAATTGATGTTTTTTATGCGCTAAATCCAAATCTGACATTATTTTTTATATTCGGTCCAATGTTGTTGGGGAAAGGGAGATTCCAATTTCCAAAAAAGTGAAAAAGTCTTGTGATGTTTTAAAATTGATGTATTTTAGTGCGCTGAATCCAAATCTGACATTATTTTTCATATTCGGTCCAATGTTGTTGGGGGGAGAGGAGGTTCAAATTTCCAAAAAAGTGAAAAAGTCGAGTGATGTTTCAAAATTTATGTTTTTTAATGCGCTAAATCCAAATCTGACATTATTTTTCAGGCTCTATCCAATATAATCTAAGGGGGTGGGGGGAGGTTCAAAATTTCAAAAAAGTGAAAAGGTCGAGTGATATTTCAAAATTAATGTTTTTAGTGCGCTGAATTCAAATCTGACATCATTTTTCAGATTCGGTCCAATGTTGTCGAAGAGGGGGATGGTTCTAAATTTAAAAAAAGTGAAAAAGTCGAGTGTGGTATCAATTTACATGTTTTCCATGGCGCTAAACTCAAATCCCGCGATATTTTTTAGATACACCCCTAAGGAAAAGAGAGAGACGAGGTTCGACATTGCAAAAAAAAAACCGAGAAAAAATGCGACAAAATTAAATATCTGGCGTTGATACTTCGTGGTACCTTTTCTGAAGCGATTACCGCGACTCGCCTCTTGTAGCATAGAAGTTCTAGCCGTAGTCGAGGATGTGCTTTGGCGGCCGTAAATCGTACCTTTCGAGTAGATATTTCTCATTCAACGCCAGCAAACCTTCCGCAGCGTTTTCCACTCGTATGCCGCATACCTTGAAAATTTCATCCTTTGTTTGCAACGCGGGCCGTTCTTTTCACCGCCACATACACGGAGCCGCGAATAAGATAAAAGTTGGAAAATCGTCGTAACCAACAAAGAAAACGAAATTCGTATAAATTAGGCGGAATAATCTCCTTATACTCGGTAACTTACGTCTTCTATAATTTTCTTCTACATGTCGAATAATACCACGTAGATAAATTTTCCTCGCTTTTGTGAACGTAAAAAGCACCAAAATGGTGGGGGTAATTTCACCCATATACGGCGCGTATATAACGTACACGTAGAGAGAGACAGAGACAGAGAGAGAAAAAAAAGGAAAAAACTTGACGTTGTTTGAACATAAATTATGTAAATTGGCTTGCACAAAGAACGTTAAAAAAAGCTACCCCGCAAAACAGGCAAAAAACTCGAGCTTTCGCGTTATCATCCATGTTAAATCTGAATACCGCCGAAAAAAAAAGCTTAATACCACTTGAACGGCGGATATGACTAAAATTTTTATTAAGAAAAAGGTCTGTCTGAGAATATTAAAGTAACAAGTCTTTTAACCGATTTTTTCCAACTTAATGAGGTCTGACTACCGCCGAGAAAGGAGCGAAAAAAAAAAGGCAGATGGGAAAAAACCCGAGGTATGGTCTTAACGCGAATTCATTGCTCATCTACCCCTTCATCCCTTATCGAGCTTTCGTTCACGTATAGATTGAAAGAGTATAGAATGATTAGTCTCTTTATTCGCGTCGCATTTTCTTTCTGCTTTTTTCCTTTAACGCTAAATAAATTCGCGAGGGGAGAAACACGTACGAGAGACGAAGGGTGGGGAGACGCGACAAACTCAGTTGCTTATTGCAAATTTCGCCTCGGATAATAAATGAAAAGCTTTTTCGCCTTCGACTTTTTCTTCTTTCTCGTGTTTAATACGTCCCTCGTCTGTTTCCTTTTGCTCGGCTAATTCGCGATGGAAATTTTTACCGAGACTAATCAAAATTATAAGCGAAAATTTCCCTCCGACGTTCGACTTTTACCCCTCCAAATGTAGGGCTGGTCTTATTGTAGTTATTCGTCGCCGTCGCGTTTACGGAGAGCTCATTATGGTCGTGAAAAATTTCCCCAACTTGCGGCGTTCTCTTTTACTCAACGTTAATGGAGAAGTATTTCGTAAAAATTTATCGCCATCATTTTATCCCAAATAATTCGCGAATATTAGCGGCTTTTTCACGAGACCGACGTTCATTTTTTTCCCAAAACGAATGACTTACCCTTAGGCGAATGCTTGTTCGAGCAAATGAATCTCGAGTAGTTTTTTCGTTCGGTGTATAGAATTTAATTTCGAGGTAATTTTTACAAGAATTTTTTCCTAATGGTTGCGGAAACGAGTTGAAAAGACGTTACAGCGAAATTGTAAATTTACTTTTCCTCCAGGCTGGAAATGCGACTCGGAGGCGTGTTATTGTTGGGGTTTTTCTTTGTCGATATAATAAAGAGAAATAGTTTCTTTCGACTTTCCGTTCACGTAGGGTTATAATTTCTACATGCAGGCTTGGAAAATTTTTCACCCGAGAATTTCAATTTTGCAATTTTTCCGTCTTCGCCTAGACCGACGCTTTCGTCTTCGAACGGAATAACCGGAGGAGGTTTTTTCATGCGATATTATGGCGATATTTTCGTCGAAATTTACACAATTTTGAAATTCCGTCGTTCGCTTCCGTTCCCAAGTCGTCGTCGAATAATAACGCACAATTTCATAATAAAAAAAGTAAAGCAAACGGTGCCGTGAATGTAACAATACATCGAGATTTCTTTTCGCATTGAAAGGAGGATGGAGGTTCCTTAGAATTATGGGATATACTGTCTTCGAACCGAATGTAGCCCTCGTCTTTGATTATTCGAATTTTTTTTCTCGATATCGACATCTACGAAGAAATGAAAAGTAGGGGGTTGAAAGTAGATGTTATTCTGCGTGCAAGAAATGGAACATTGAATTAATTTAGCTGTGTACTCGACACACCAAACTCCCGTCATCTTCTGGAACACCTACATCACGTGACCCAAGCGAGTGCGAAGTTTGTTGGAATTTTGTCCATGAATAGCATACGGTAAAATATCAGTCGAGTTATTCAGATTTTTTCCTGAGGTCAAGTATTGCCGAAATTGAACGCCTTTTTGAAAATAGTTTTGATATTTTGTCTTCCTGATCTACTTGGAAATTTGACGAGATGAGTTTTACGATGAGTCGAAACGTCGAGTTGATTCGTAAGGGTCGAAATGAACGCTCTTCCTCCCAAGGGGTGTTTTTTTATTGACGTAGTTCCACAGTAATACGGATATTTCAAAGAACATCAACACTTCTCCAGTTGTTTTTTCAACAAGGGCAACAGAAAGTAGGGAAGTTTGAGCCCCCGAGATGTATTTCTTGATCACCCGGTAGATATGCTGTAACATGATCTCACCTGTCAATGTAGGGAGCTGCAGCGATGACGCCAGTTTGAATTTCGAAGAAATCGATTATTCAAAGTTATCGATTTCTTCTAAATTCAATAATCGGTTGTTTTGATTATACGACATCGAAAAAATAATCGATTTTTTTCGATGTCGATTTTTCGATTATTTTTAATAATCGATTTCTTCTAAATCCATTAATTGGTTATTTCGATTTATCGACATCAAGGGAATAATCGATTGTTTTCGATTATTCTATGTCAATTACAAACTTGATTATTTTTAACTAGCAGAGTACCCGTCCTTCGGACGGGGTAACATTAATGAAATTTTAAACGATATTTCCCAGCTGACGAAGTGAATTTTTACATGAAATGGTAAAAAAAAAAATAGAAAAAAAAACGAAATTCTAGGGTAGATTGATAGATCTTAGTATTGCTTCAACTGTACGGACTTTGGCAACATCAGGAACTATACCAATATTCCGGATCATCTGCTCGATGGCATTTTTGGTGTACGGTACCGTGAACAGAACTTTATGGGCGGCAATATCGGAAAAATCACCATAAAGATGATTTCTTTTAAATTTAATAGTCGATTTATCGATATCGAGAAAATAATCGATTTTTTCGATTTTTTTTTGTCGACTGTTCAATTATGTTTAATAATTGATTTCTTCAATTAATCGACTTCGAAAAAATAATCGATTGTTCTTGATCGTTTTATATCGATTAGTCGGATACTTTCAACAATCGATTTCTTCTAAATTCTAAAATCGATTGTTTCGATTAATTCACATCGAGAAAATAATCGATGGTTTTTGATTATTTTTATTAATCGATTTCTTTTAAATTTAATAGTCGATTTATCGACATCGAGAAAATAATCGATTTTTTTCGATTTTTTTTGTCGACTGTTCAATTATGTTTAATAATCGATTTCTTCAATTAATCGACTTCGAAAAAATAATCGATTGTTCTTGATCGTTTTATATCTATTAGTCGGATATTTTCAACAATCGATTTCTTCTAAATTCAAAAATCGATTTATCAACATCGAGAAAATAATCGATGGTTTTTGATTATTTTTATTAATCGATTTCTTTTAAATTTAATAGTCGATTTATCGACATCGAGAAAATAATCGATTTTTTTCGATTTTTTTTGTTGACTGTTCAATTATGTTTAATAATCGATTTCTTCAATTAATCGACTTCGAAAAAATAATCGATTGTTCTTGATCGTTTTATATCGATTAGTCGGATATTTTCAACAATCGATTTCTTCTAAATTCAAAAATCGATTTATCAACATCGAGAAAATAATCGATGGTTTTTGATTATTTTTATTAATCGATTTCTTTTAAATTTAATAGTCGATTATCGACATCGAGAAAATAATCGATTTTTTTCGATTTTTTTTGTCGACTGTTCAATTATGTTTAATAATCGATTTCTTCAATTAATCGACTTCGAAAAAATAATCGATTGTTCTTGATCGTTTTATATCGATTAGTCAGATATTTTCAACAATCGATTTCTTCTAAATTCTAAAATCGAATGTTTCGATTAATTCACATCGAAAAAATAATCGATCGCTTTCAATTATTTTTTGTGAGTTAGTCGATTATTTTTAATGAAAGATTTCTTCTAAATCCATCAATTGGTTATTTCGATTTATCGACATCGAGAAAATAATCGATTGTTTTCGAATTTTTTTTGTCGACTGTTCAATTATGTTTAAAAATCGATTTCTTCAATTAATCGACATCGAAAAAATAATCGTTTGTTCTTCAACGTTTTATATCGATTAGACAAATGTTTTCAACAATCGATTTCTTCTAAATTCAAACATCGATTGTTTCGATTAATTCACATCAAAGAATAATCGATTGCTTTCGATTATTTTTTGTGGGTTTTCTCGTATTTTTAATGAACGATTTCTTCAAATTTCAACGATCGATTGTTTCAGTTGATCGGCATCGATAAAATGATCGATTGTTTTCGATTATTTTATGACGATCGCTCGACTATTTTTGATAATCGATTTCTTCTTAATTCAGCAATCAATTATTTTCGATTATTTTATGTCGATTACTCGATCATTCGATTAATTGATTAGCAATCGTCCATCACCAGATGACACAAGCGTTCTGCTCGTATTTCCAATCATGAAATTAATTTTCTTTTTTTCGCAATTGCAGAAAGATACTCTAGCTATTTGGTGTTTAGCGTCTGTAAAACGAGTTCTCGTATTCGCAGCATCTCGAGTTTTACGATATCACCGTTACGACGATCATTAACAATATACACGATTTTCGCAACGCGAAATACATCGTAAGGCGAAAGTTTCGGTAGCTTTTACCCCCTCGTTTCATCCATTACTGTAGTTCGCAAGCGGTGAAAAAAAAAGGTACCAAGCGACTACGAAAAGACCAGTAGACGAAGCGCGAGTGAAAATATGTTAATTCGAGCGCTGAAATTAAGTTTACTACGTTAAAATGTGAAATTAGTTACATGTTTTGCGATGCAGATCGAGCGAAGTAGAAACGAGCGCGGTATGTGTGTGTGTGTGAAATGTCGTTAGTAGTTTTTTCGCTTCCTTTGGGAATATTTAAATGGTTATTTTGAGTATATACGAAGTATAGGGTATACGAAAGTAGTACATGGTGCGGCGACGACGACGACGCGTAGTCGCCATATAAAGCTAAAGAACAAGGAAGGGAAACGTTATCGTGTAACTTGCCCTTGAGTCGGAATAAAATGTTAATTTCGAAACCTCGTATACAGTCCGTTACTTCGGGAGAAATTTTCCAGTAACCTGCATAAAATTATCAAAGTTACGTGTTCCCTGTTGTGATATGTTTGTGACAATTTCGTATACGTCGCTGATGCCTTCAAAGATGGTTTAATATCTGCTTTGCTTCTGTTACGCGACATTCTACGCTTTATGGAGGCAACGTAGCTTGCGAGATGGGTATTTGTGTTTTTAAAGGATGCTTGAACCGAAGCAGCGATGGTGGAGAATCGACGAGCAAGCGATGTGGTCGAATGGATGTAGTCGCAGAGATTAGCGTTTTGTTCCTAACCCTTCCACTGAGCTAACGTGACTCTTTTTTGAGGGGATTTGGGAAAATAAAGTTGAGGATTTAAAGTTACGAGCTCTTTGATTGACATACTCGTATAAGCGATGCTCAGTGATGGGGATTTTAAGGAGTGAAAAAAAGACTCGAAAAAATTGATAATTAATCGCTAATGCGTTTATTTTTTTATAATTTTAATTTGATATTTTTAAATTTGATTTTTTTATGCACAAATTTTCATTCAATTTGGAATTCAACCTTGTTATTGAGCGGGACTGGGGAGGGGGGGGGCGAGGTGGCGAATTTAGGAGGTTTTTGAACATATTTCAGTTTAAATAGTTACATAAATTGACTGGCAACTTTTTATGAATTGGCAACACTGTTAGGATATATGACGTCATGTTTATATTGTTTTTAATAATCATATAGTGACCTCATTTTTTTGTAATTTTAATTTGTTTTTAAAGGCTATAGGCAGATAAGCATAAGCGATCTGCCTCAGGATCCAGATTTTGATGATATTTGGGTATTAGGTGGGTACCATCGAGAAACGTTCATGACCAAAATTTCAGCTCCTCCATCCCCCCGTTTTCGAGAAATAATTTTTTTTCGAAAATCAGATAAGAATTTTTTTCTCAAAATACAGTTAACGGAATTTATTCAAATTTTGATACATAATAGACCCTTACAAGGGCCTTCCATGAAAAAATCAGCACCCCCCACTTGAATTTTTTTCCCTCCAAACGGGCGTTTTCGACTCAATTTTTTTTTTTAATCATCTATATCAATCGGCAAAATTACTAGACCACATTTTTTCGATGTATTATTGACCTCTGCATGTCATATATTTTTTTCAAAATTTTGCCTCACCGGGGCCGTGGTGAGAAATCACAAAAACCGCGCGCGCGCGTTGGGTGAAGCTTCCCACTATGCGGTAGCGCCATATTCACTGTTGCGCGCGGCCCCGCGTTAGGTCTGTGGCAACATGCCTAATTGCCTACGCAGCAACGCGCGTTACTGTGAACGTGACGCTACAGCACAGTGGAAAGTACTCATTACGCTTGCGCGCTAAAACTCGTCATTCGAATAATTTTTTTCTCAAAATGTACTGATTTTTGGATGATGAGTCGTATAACATTTTTTGTTTGAAATAATTTCAAGATTATTTCGCGATTTTTTTGGAGTCCAAAAAGTCAACTTTGGTACGTTATTTTTGGCCTTGTTTTGCTTTTTAAGAAAATCGACTTACAAATTTTCTTTTTATCTAAAATTTGATTTCGTTGATTAGGTGAGAGAGGGGGGAGAGTTTGAAGGTAGCGAAACAATTTTTCATCTTTGAGTCATAGTGAAATGTGTTAAGAAAAAATTGATCAAGTTCAAAAATGATCTTGATCGAATTTCTTACAAATTATCATATGAATGTAATTTACATAGAACGCTTTGTCGACGAGAAAAGCGCGATTGAACTCAGTCTATGCAGCATCCGCTGTGCGATTTTTCATGATTTTGGTCTCAAAGTCGGAAAAAAATAGATTTACATCGGCTATTCTTCTATGAGAATACAAATTTCTACATTTATTGGTGAATATTTGAAGACGACCCTTTACGAGAAAATCTATAATAACTAAAAATAATATTATTGAAATTTCCAACAAATTACGTCATCGATGTTATTCACGTAAAATGCATCATTGACGAGAAAAACCGGGCAAATTCTAGATTGCGTAATTTTATACAAATAACCAACGTTCATTCGAGCTTTTCTCATCAGTGTTGCGTTTTGGCTGAATAATGTTAATTATTTAATTTGTAGAAAATTTTACGAAGAACGTTTTTAGTTACTATCAATTTTTTCGTCATCCCATTTTTTCACCCCTTAGAATCCACATAATTGAGCATCGCTCATCGGTTAATCAAAAAAGCCGCCATTTTATGAAACATCGACTTTGTTTTTGTGAATTTCACCATCATACATTCCTCAGAGATTCCTTTGTGAATAAGAAGGCCCAATCAAACCAGGAGTGGGGCGCAAAATTCTTCTACGTGGGCAAGGTACTAATTGAAAAAAAAAACTGCGAAGTAGTTTAAAATGGACGGTTTGTAGCTTTACCAAAGGACTCGCTCCGTGGCAATGAAAATTCGCCAAAAGTCGATTCGTCGTCGACGAACGAGTGCGAAAATCTAGTCTCGAGAAGCTTTACAGACTTTCAAGAAGGAGGGAAGGGTGTTGGGAAAAGCGCCGAAAACGGGAGCACACAATGTGGCACATTTTTATTGGGCGCGTTATAACGCGCCCGTGGTTGAAGACGGTCGCGGCGTCGAAGACGGCGCGTTTTATTGGCGTATACGCCCTTAAAAGCTTTCCAGATCGTACCGCAATCTTGTAATCCTCTTATCTCTGTTTACCACAACAAAGTGCATTTAATCTTTATTTATTCTAACGCTGTGTAAACGACTACTTTACAAAAGTACACCTCTTATGTGGAAATTTTTCTCATCGACGTAACGCCAAACGCGCGTATATCACGAGGCGAATTCGCCGAGCTCTCGAAACGCGAAAGGTATTCGACTGGCGAAAAAAAAAGCAAAATAAGTTACACTTATCTTAGTCGCAAGCTCGTGGAGTATTTATGAAGGAGAGGATGGTTTTTGCTGCGCGAATGTGTGTCGTCGACGATAGCGAGGAAAAATGTAAATTCATAAGTGAACTTTTTCTCGGCGGATGCTCGAGGCGTGCATATTTCGAGGTAATGCGAAATACGTTTTGGGGAAATTATTAACGAGTCGAGGAATTTACCTCGAATGCGGCGTGTTTTTCTTAATCGTGATATTTCATTTCGCGTTGGTTGATTTAGCGCTATATTAGAAATATTTTTAATATGTCTCCATGTGTAGCTTTCGGGGTATAGTTTTAATCAAAAATGAGATGGTTGAGGCAGCAGTCGCTATATATTTTCCGCCGCTGTGAGATAAGAAGAGATTATAGATGATTTTACGAGGCAGATGAATATGTGAGATTTTAATTCTCGTTTTGAGCTGGTATTTTTAATGGAAAATTGAACTCGAGGTTTGATTGATTTTTCTAAAGATGTACAGACATGCTGTAAGAAAATTATAATCTTTTAGTCGGGGACCCCGTATAAGGGCTTGTCTGCCCCCCCGTCGATTTAACGGAACATGTTTTTTTTTTTGAAGAGGGAGTCCTAGGGAACACATTTAAGTGAAAATAAAAAAAATAAAGTGGGGCAACACAAAATGGCGGCCTTTTTGATTGATAGGTGAGCGTTGTGGCTTCTAAGGAGGGGAAAAGTGGCTGTACGAAAAAATTGATAATAACTAAAAATATTCCTCATAAAATTTCCTACATATTGAGTTATTAACGTTATTCACGTAGAATGCAAAGTTGACGAGAAAAACGCTCGTAAACTTTATCATATCTTTACTCCATACTTGACAAGAAGTGATTCTTCACTTTTTTGATCGTAACTCAAGATATAATAGGTTTACGAAAAAAGTGGTAATAACTAAAAACGTTCCTCATCAAATTTTATCATAAATTATCATATAAGCGGTTTTCACGTAACGCAAAACCGACGAGAAAAACGTGCTTGAAGTCAATTTGAACAGCTTCTTTTACAGAAAATTGGCCATAACATAAGTTAATCATGTTTTTCTTTTCTGTGGTTTTTTTCTATTTTTGTGTATCATCGAACTTACAGCTTAAGAATAATCAAGAAGAATTTTAGTAGATAGGTGTATACTAAAAGGAAGAAAACCGGATTCTGAAAAAGTCAGGATATGAAATAACTGGTTTTCTCATTTCCATTAACTTTTGTTTTTAAAATTTTTCTCTCAAATTGCCCCAAGCATCACAGAAACGCCCCAACCGAGGGATTTTGTTGCAATGCTGACAATGTAGCTAAATTGTGGCGAAATTTGAGACGATATGAAAAAAAAATGTTCATCGTAATATTTTCAACAATTAGGGCGTTTTTATGAAGCCTGAGGTGACTCGAGGGACAAATTTTGGGAACAAAAGTTGTTACAAATTGAATGAGGAATATTTTTTGCATGAATTATTTTTCCCTATCTCCTCAAATTTCACCATAGTTTCGTTGCACTTTCAACGTCATGTAAAAAGTTACCCAGTTGCAGGGGTTTTGTGGAGCTTGAGACAAATTGAGAACAAAATTCTTGGAACAACATTTTTTGGAAATTTAATGAATATTTTTTATATTCATAACTTTTTTTATATCCCTCAAATTCTGTTGTAATTTGATATTTTGGAAATTATTTTGAAACTATTGGAAGATTTGAGAAGATATAAACAAATGATTAGTATGAATAATGGTTCTTGAATTTCCAGAAATTTTTGTTCCATAATTTTTTCTTCAACTCGCCCCAAGCATCGCAAAAGCGCCCCATCTGAGGAATTTTTCTCGCGACGTCGACTATAATTATTTTTTTTGGACAAATTTTCAATATTTTGCTTTTAACCAGCAATTGATATTTTTAAATTAGAGGTACAATCTTTCAAAAAATCAAAAACTACGAAAATTAAATTTGAATACAAAATTTCATATTTAAATAAAAATCACCCTCATCATTGTCGCTTAGCCACTAAACAGTCAAATTGTGGCGAAATTTGAGGTAAAAGGAAAAATATTCCTCGTTTATTTTGTATCAACTTTTATTCCAAACATTTTTTTCCCAAGTCACCTGAAGTTTCACAAAAACTCCAACTGAGACATGTTGTTTGCAACGTTGAAAACATGGCGACAATTCAATGAAATTTGAGGAGATACGAAAAAAATTTTTATGACAGAATATGTTCCTCGTTCATTTTGGAGCAACTTTTGTTCGAAAAATTTTCATCACAAGTCACCCCAAGTCTTACAAAAACGCCCCATCATGTTTATTCCGTATTAACGATGATTTGCCATTTTCAATAATACCCCGAATTTTATATTTGACTGGTTATGATTTTTTTGGAGGGAAGGGAGAGGGGATGAAGGATTCATAAATTATGCGGTTTTGCAGATACTATATATTTTGATTTTTTCAATCCACGAAGCCAGCTGAAAATTTTTCTTACCCCCCCCCCCCCGGTTCTTGTAATTTCTTTAAATTTCTCGCCCAGTTACACGCGCGAGTCTTTTTCCAACGAGATTAAATTCATTTTCGTGTTTTCTTTCAATAATGTCGAATTTATTATCCTTTCCTTCAAATTTTAAATTTCTAAAGAATATTCTGTGTTTTTTTTTTATAATTTCTTCAATCTTTCCAAAGATTCTTTCTTTTTCTTTGCGTAATTAGGCTGTGTTTTCTGGCCTGGAGTCTTTGGCTATTTCGTTGGAGAGTCTAATTCTTGAAAATTTATAGCTGCTTTAAATTCAAATTTAGAATTTCCAATAACAAGAATGCTGACATTCTGAGTCATCTTGTCATCGAATTCCGTTCCGATTGGGAACTTGAACAACGCGTATAAAAACGCATTGTATTATATAAATTACATTATTAGAAATTTTCACTCGATTAAACATTTTCAACGCGAAGTGGTAATGGAAATCACAAATCAGCAGAAATTCTCAGAATAGGCCTCGTGAGCTATTTTTTAAAATCGACTGAAATACCCTGAATGCCATTTCCCCTCTCAAAATTGGAATACAAATTGCCTCTTCTTCTACTATACGATTCATTATTTCAATATTTAAAAAAAAAAACGTAGCAATATGCTTCGGTTCCTTTAGTCCAATAATTTTACAATTCGACAAAAAACTATCCCATGGGTTGGTATATCTGCTACATTATGTATCACCTTGTGAACCCTTTTTTTTTTCTTAGGATTCAAAACAGCATCGAATTTCCCAATATGTTACGTACCAGTGAATTTCATGCATTTGCTTATTCGACAAGGGTGCGCCGACGATATATTTATTACGGTATTGTTTTCGATCGATGAACCGTAATTTGTAACGTTTCGCGGTGTAAGATATGGGTATAGTTAATCTTTAACCTATACGACTCGGCGACACTGCGGAGAAATCTCCGTAGAACAATGTATAAGCCCGAAATGCCATAGCGGTAGTAATTAATTACGCGACTACGTTGCGTCTTCGATTCATCGATGACGTCATCGTGGTAATTACACGCACATAGAGACGTAGATAACGACGATGTTAGGATGTTTTGATAAAAGATGTTCGCGACCTCTTATCGTGTATTTTCGTCGACTTGAGACGATAACCGAGGTGTAATCTCGTGATGTATGTGCCGCGAAGATGTTAAGGTAAAACGTACAATTTTATGGTGCCATTGTTTGCGTGAATTATTCGAGAGTAAATGCGGAAAAGCGTTGTTTGTTATTTTTAACCCACCCCCCCCCGTGTATCCATGGCTCCTTTGATAGGGCTCGGGTACATTGTACGAGGGCCGAAATCTCGCATCGAATCAGAAAAAAGACACATCAGACGTGTTTGCGTGAAGAATCATCCGCTGAAGGGAAGAGGCCCATGATGAAGAACAAATTTGCAAATATAACGTAACAGAAACCAAACAAACGAAACGCCCGAGGTTCTGAAATGCTCGTATAGACGCTGAAAGGAACCCCCCCCCCCTCGACGATTTCATAAAATGAAATAAATTCGACGAAGTTTTCATATGTTTACGATTCGAGCCGGGGAAAAACAATTTCGAAATGTTTTTCAACATTATAAAAAGAGCGAAATTAGTCGACGATGCGGAATATGGAACATGGGATGGGGGCGGGCGAGGGGGCAGGGTACGCTATTTTTTTCCATTTCTGTTACCAGTACACCGCATTGGACTGGAATTTTTTTAATTTCGGATGAACGTAGGTAAGTATACGCGTATTCAAATGGCGTATGTGGATTGGCGGCGGAGTGGGAGGGAAAGAGGGCTGAGGGGGGGGGCGATTACTAGATAATGTACCATACACGAAGGTACAACGATGAAATACTGCACACAATTATTTCTACGTACGTATTTAATTTTAGCAATTACCTCGTCCGATTGGTGGCGACGTTGCGGGGGTCGCGGTGCGGAAGTCAATGAGCACGTAGTAATTGGCGCCCGAGCCGGGGCTTCGTACGGTGTCGTCGCCGGTTGTACGTGTGCGTACGCACGTAGCAGCGACATTTTATCGTGCGATCGGCGCGAATTGTGCAATTTGCGAGGATTACGAGGATAAACGCGACAACGGCGGAGAACGCGGTGCACGCGCGAATATACGAGAAAATCGAACCGATGATGAGAACGAATGAAACGAGAGTACACTGGAGGCGAATAAAGAACTGAAGCGGGAACCGTACGTTGTGTCTACGTATGTAAAAATGTGTACGCTGCCGCGAGTACAACGTATGAAACCATTTAAAGAACATTTTCATTGGCTGGTTGAGGTCATCGAGCACGTGCAAACCAGTAGCGTGTACTTGCAAATGAATACCGGTAGCGATGGCGGCAGAGGCGCGGACTGTTTTACATTATGGTAATAGGGTAATAATCTTACGATACGTGGCAACGTCGGAATATAAATAATTATTCTAACGAGATGACCGCCTTTATGCGCGTATGTATATTAGGTTTATTGTTTCGGCGACGTTTCGCGGCGCTGGTAGTATTACAGCGAGCGTAGGGTTCGCGATGGGAGGCTTGGATTGCTTAGGTTGGTGATGCGGGTTGAGATTGCTCAAGGGTTGGAAGTTTGGTGAGATGAGGGGTTGGGTTTGAGATCGAGAGAGATGAGGTATTGATGCGGAGATGATGTGAATGTATTTCGCGTAGGTTTTTTTTGTCCTTAGTCTGGAATTCGCGGTGAGGGAAGTTTATTATGCAACAAGGGAGACATATAAAGAGAGAGGGGTGTCCGGTCAACCACCACCCCCTCTCAGGGCCAAAAAAATGGAAATAATTAACGAAATGAAACGAAACCAAAATAAAAATACAAAATACAAAGAAACCAAAACTTATTGAAAATAAAAAATCTATAGAAAAGTGAACATGAAATAAAGTAAACAATCATAATAAAATAAAGAAACATAATAAAAAACACGACAAAAGAAAAAGTAAAATACATAATGACGTAGTTACAAGTGGATCGCACAGGCCCCAAGGTGCCTTTCTAACTGCCTCTTGTAGTTGCCCCCCCCCCCTGTTATAGAAGGAAAACCGGTAGGTACCTGTTTTCCATCCAACCGGGGGTGCGCAAGGGGCAACCTTTCCCTCCTTGTATTGAGAGGGCCGGGAAATCATAGGCGCACCTAAGGGGGGGCTAGGGGGGCTGAAGCCCCCCCAGCGGCCGTGTTTGTTTTTAAATGTAAATATCAAAATAACAAAAATAGAACAAATTTGACTAAGACTGAATGGAGAATCGAGAATGATTGACAAAATGACCAGATAATCGCGGACGAGGTGATTAATGTACTCGTTAATCAAAAGAAAAGAAGACTGGATTTTGTTTTATAATTTTTAAATTTTAGTATTTTTTTTTCTTTTTGATTAGCATTTAATTTTAAGAATGTAAATAAAAATTTAAATCACTACACTACACTCATATAATTATTTAAATTTATAAGTAGGAACAGTTTTTCATCATTCACCCCCTCCCCCGCCCCTCCACAAAAAAATAGTGCTCTGAATTTACCTTCCAGTTAACATCGCAGCCGTCCCCAGCGGGAAATCCTCAGTGCGCCTATGCGAGAAATTCATAACTACCTTGCAGTAGTCGAAGGACTCGAGGGTTAGCTTCGTCTTCAGGCTGGTCAACAACCAACCCCTCCCTGAGATTAGCTGTCTGAGTACAATCCCACAACAGACGCGAGGCAGTCTCATCTGTCCCACAAGAACACAAAGGGTCATTGTACCTCCCAACGGAGTGAAGCCAAGCTCTAAAGTTACCATGCCCAGTGAAGAGCCGTGTGACGTCATAATTTAGTTTAGTACAGAAATCAGAGTTTAAATAAGCCTCGAGAGTATCAAAAAGGTTATAGGTATGTCAGTGATGTCTGTCCTTATCAAAAATATTCTAACCCTCCTGCCAAAGACCAACCGCCCAATTTCCAAGTCTAGCATACAACATTGCCCTATAAATTTCAAAATGCGGGGGAGTGAGACCCGGAGGAAATCCAGTAATTCGGAAATTTTTAATTTTACAATAAAGAAAGGAACGAGAAATTATATCAAGGTGTAAAGGAAAAGAAGCTGCGAGAACCAGAGCGGCATCGTACGATGTTGTACGATATGCTCGTATGTGATTCTGACGAGCTTTTCCAAATCCTGAGATCTGAGGCTTGTAGAAAATTCTATAATGAACCAAATTGGCAAGACTTCACTTTTTTTTGTGTGAAAAATGACTTTTAAGTTACTGCCAGGTAGATTTGTTTAACCCGACATGATTAGCGTGTGGGACCCAGGTAAGTCTAGAATCCACAATGATGCTCAGGTACTTTATCTTAGCAGAGGTACATGCGTAAGGTCTGGCCATTGGCCTAAATATTTATATTTATATTATTATCGAGTAAGTGAAAGCTGTATCTCTCGAAGTCTCATTTCAATAACAGCGATAATCCTGGTTACGCCCTCAGAGGCGGAGGAGACCCCCCACCAAATCCAGCAGTGACAGCGGTGTCATCAGCATAGGCTTGAATGCAATGAAAAGACTCGTCTTCTCTCAGAACATTCTTTGCAGCGAAGTACCTTCAAAAATACAGAATTTTATGTAATTTTTTTACCCCCCCCCCTTCCCCCGCTCTATCACCGTACTCTGAAAAAAAAAAACATAATCTGTCCAATATAACGTTTTATAGCAAGCGTTGAAAATGTTGATATTACGATTTACTCGTGTATATGGAACAAGTTATGTTGGGGCGTTTTTGTGAGGCTCGGGGCGACCTGGGGAAAAAAACTTTTGAAACAAAATTTATTGCAAATTGAATGAAAAACATTTTTTGTACGAATTATTTTTTCGTATCTCGTCAAATTTCACCGCATCATCGCCGTATTTTCAACGTTGCGTACAAAATAACGCAATTGAGGAGTTTGTGTGAGATTTGAAGCAACTTGAGGAGAAAATTTTTGGCCCCCTAAATGGGAACAAGGTGTCAGCTGATTAATGGGAAGTTCTAGAATACTCTAGTAAAAGTTGTCCAGCACCTATGATCCAAATTTTCCATTTTGGTGAATTATTTTTGGATTTTATCCCAAAATTGATGTACTTGTACGTTTAAATCTTGCAAAATGGTGAAAATTTGAAATTTCTTGTATTTTTGAATTATTTTGATGCGAAATTTCGACATGTGACGATAATAATGATGGATGCTTTTTTGTTTCAAAAATGGTGACGTCATGAATCATGTAATAATGCGGTTTATAAATTACGACGAATTTATGTAGCTCAACGTGACGTTTATTTTATGAAATTAATAACTTCTAAAAATCTGCGGAGAATCTGTAAAAAAAAAATAAAATCATTTGTACGTGCAATTTAGATTTGTACGATTTGAAAAAATCCTTTTGATCTTTTTCAATCAATTTCGCTGATTCGCAGCGATAATCAAAAGATCGTCTCTGAAGTATCGCTTCAAAAAGCCGCATCGTTTTATCCTCTTCACGTGGTTTCGTTCGCTTATACACACGCACACACACTCGATGACACATCGAGGGGGCAAAAAGAAGATATATATAGTGAAATTTCTTCGAGTACGATGAACTTGCACATCGACTGCTACATGCAAGTGTACGTATAAAATACGAAGAAAAAGACATTAGAGGCGTGCGACGCGGCTCCTCGGCGAAGACGGATATCTCTCGAGTGCCTCGTCGACATCGGCTTTTTCTCTTCGTGAAAAAAAAAGAAGAGGAAAACGCGTATAATGAAGACAAAACATAACTAGTGTAACGTTTTTGGCTTATAATTTATGCGTTCGGATTGCGTAATGTCGCCTATTAGTCTCGGCGAAGGTTGGGACGTGCGAGGGGACGGGGAGCGTTTTTCCTAGGCTGTAATAGCTCGCGATGTTTATGTAAATAGAGCAGAAAGCGTCGACGAGGTTGGCCGCTTGCGAAGGTGTTTAACGACTAGAAAAGCTTTTCGGGGATCTGTGTACAAAACGCTAACGTGTCGAAAAGTTATCCGGGAGAGGGCTCTGAGCGGAGAAATTAACATTGATGGAACTGTGTCGTTAATGTAACATTACTTCGCGCGGTGTTTACGAGACGCATTAAAGTTACTCGGCCGAGGGGAGCCGAAGAGGGGATGATTACGAGATTATGATTTATACCATACGCGAACGCGCTTCGAAGCAGGAAACGAGCCCGAGTTGAAATTACCTTTGAAAAAAGGTATCAACGTGGATGCTGCGGGCTGATTTTCACTCCGAGAGAGGAGGTGTGTATTTTTTACAATTTCACGATACATATCTACGGTAAAAGGTCAAACGTGGCTCAGCATTAGTGAAATTTATCGTGTACCTAACGATCGAAGTTTTAAAGTCGTCGTCGGCCAAATACACGTCGAAGTACGCGAAACGCGTGCTCCGAAGTTACGTACAAAATGCGCCAATACGAAATGAAGGCGAATTACACGAGGGAAGAAGAAAAAGTCGGCAGTAACTCGAGAAAAGAATCGAGTGGTACGCATATCTTGGCAATGGCCGAGCGCTCGGTTTAAGATTGGTACTTTGGCAAACATCCACGGCGAGTTTTCTAAAATTGAATGCGTACCCCTTTGCCCGTCCCCTGGTTCGAAACCATCTCTGTCATTTGGTTTGAGAAAAAAAGAACGCGAAGCGTCTAAGCGTCTATGTCGTACTCTCGGGGTTTACTAAGTCTTTATATACGGAAAAAGAACGTGGAACGAGCTCGTTCATCCGATGTGTATTTTTATCATCATCGAGACGAGATTTTTCGTGTACGATTGATATTACCGTACCGAAGACGAAGACCGTATGTAAAAATAACCCGATAATCAGACATCGTCGAAGAGATGGTTAAACGAACTGCCGAATTAATATTTGGGGGATCTCGGTTTGTTTGAGATTCACGTCGGGTCGCCGAAAGGGATCGCGAATATTTTCTCGGATGTTTTGCATTTACCATTCGCATTCTGGACCGTAGCCCGGATTTTTGTTTATGTTAGGTTTGCATGCGATGCGACACGATGTCGGTGCTCGAAGTGGTTACCTCGTCGGCGCTGCTAATTTGCGGCTTTGAAGGGTTACGACGGCGATTTTTTCCCCCGAGGAGGGGTAATTTGATTGTGAAGTTTGGCTACACAAGATTTGGATTGTTTGTTATCCTGATTTCTTCCTTGCGAATGACGCTTAGATGCTTTGTGAAGATTGCGTCTCCTTAAAACATTAAGGCACGCTTCGAGCTGAATAATATTCGTCGCGATTTATTAAATTTAGTACCATGAGATACCGTATTTAATATTTTAGCATACTCCCCATCCCCCCTCTTCACAAAAAATTAAGCATGAGATAGCAGCTGACCAGTAAGATTGATATTTGAAGCCCCAAAATGCGAGAAAAAGCTGAATATCTGGGATTAGATGACCTTTGTGACTCAGTTTCACTCCTCTCTCCCCTTTCAATCAATTTTTTCTTGTTATTTTGGTACATTTGTGTTGTATTCTTGATTGAAAAAAATAGCTAAAATGGTGTAAATTTCATTTTTCGCTTCCAATTTGGCGAAAACTGGTTTTACTGAAAAATTACTTGGTTCAAAATTAAAGTGCTCAAAATTCTCTTCGAAATTTACCGTAAATAACTCTAGGTCGCTTGCTTGGTTTTTGAGCTGTAAACTGTCAAAAAGAAGGGACTTTTTGCGATTGCTCTATGTTCAGTCCTTCATTCCGAGTTCAGAGAATTGATTGAATTTTTTCATTAAAACGGCCAACACGCTGGAAAAATGAGGTTGATGAATAACGAGAGCCTAAAATGTTGCCATACTTGAGTAACACGTGTCATACTTTGAACGTTTTATGTTATACTCGGATGACACGAGTCAAACTTTGAATGTTTTGCAAAATACTTGGCAAACACGTGCCATACTTGAAATGTTATGTTGTTCTTAGAAGCCATGCGCCATACTTGAATATCACGTGTCATACTGGACATGATTTGTGTCAAACTTGAAATATTTTGCATTACGCTCGAGTAAAATGTGCCATACTTGTGATGTTTCTTTTTATCACATTTCAATAACTCGTGTTACCTTTGAAATGTTTTTACTATACTTGAATGACCTATGTCATACTTGAGTCTCATTCTGCATTATACTTGACAAACGCATGTCATACTTGATAATTTTTGTTATTTTTGGATGACACGTGCCAGACATGTAATTTTTATGATATACTTGGACAATACATAACATAATGCTACCATTTTGTGTCATACTTGAATACCACGTGCCATACTTTATATGTTTTTGTTATACTTGGATGACACGTGTCATACTGAACATGATTTGTGTCATACTTGAAATATTTTGCATTACGCTCGAGTAAAATATGCCATACTTGTGATGTTTCTTTTTATCACACTTCAATAACGCGTGTTATCTTTGAAATGTTTTATTATACTTAAATGACCTATGTCATACTTGAGTCTCATTCTGCATTATACTTGACAAACGCATGTCATACTTGATAATTTTTGTTATTTTTGGATGGCACGTGCCAGACATGTGATTTTTATGATATACGTGGACAATACATAACGTAATCCTACTATTTTGTGTCTTACTTGAATACCACGTGCCATACTTTATATGGTTTTGTTATACTTGGATGGCACATCTCATACTTATCGTGTTTTGTGCCATACTTGAAGTATTTTGCTCTACGCTCAAGTAAAATATGCCATACTTGTGATGTTCTTTGTATCACGCGTTGATAACACGTGCCATAATTAAAATATTATTGTGTTACACTTGAATGATACGCGTCATACTTGAAATACTTTATGCTATGCTTACGAAACTTTGTGTTATACTTCAGTAACACATGTAATACTTGAAAAATACGCATAATATTGTAGTACAACTTGTCAACCCGTAGTGACACGTGTCATACTTGAATCGAAAGTGTGTTTGAATATCATTTGCCAAACTTGATACACTACACGTAATGAATAAATGACACGTGTCATTTCTTGAGTTTATTGGCACGTTACTCTCAATATGACACGTGATATAGACTGTTCTCTGGTTTCTACTTTTGAAAC